>JADRCD010213862.1:24314-71943 GCA_019843815.1 Montemys delectorum
AAAAAAAAAAAAAAAAAAAAAAAAAAAAAAAAAAAAAAAAGAATTGGTGTCAAGCAAATTGGTGAGTCTCAGCTTTACGAGTTGATTAGCATTGCCATCTTGCAGTGCTGGTTTTCCCAGTTACAGTATCATGTGAGACCAAGTGAGGGAGCATTGTAAAGCACCTAGTGTAAGATTAGCAGCTATTAAGTAGCAAGAAAACAAGATGTATGAACAGAGAGGGATGGGTACCATAGGGATGAGAATATATAGAAAGACAAGGAGCAATCCAGGGTTAGTAAGGATATGGGCCATGAATATTCCCTGGGCATAGCCTGGGAACCCAGTTTCACATTGGCATTCTCTCTTTTCAGGTGGACACCATGTCCTTGAAGATTCAGACCAGCAATGTAACCAACAAGAATGACCCTAAGTCCATCAACTCTCGGGTCTTCATTGGAAATCTAAACACAGCTGTGGTAAAGAAGTCAGATGTGGAGACCATCTTTTCCAAGTATGGCCGTGTGGCTGGCTGTTCTGTGCACAAAGGCTATGCTTTTGTCCAGTATGCCAATGAGCGCCATGCCCGGGCAGCTGTGCTAGGAGAGAATGGGCGGGTGCTAGCTGGACAGACCCTGGGTAAGTTAAGTGACTTTCTGTAGCTGCTATCTGAGATTAATTCAGCAGATAGAAATTATATTTGGAATATAAATTGAGTAATTCTTAAATGAGTGCTAAATAGGGTATTGTTATAGAAGCCCTTTTTTACTGTCCTTGCTTTCTCAGTGCCTCTTTTAAAAAGGTGTTTTGTTTTGTTTTGTTTTGTTTTTGTATTTTTGGGCATGATAGCAATCCCTTTAATCCCAGCACTTGGGAGGGCAAGTGGATATCTCTCTGAGCTCAAGGTGAGCCAAGGCTACACAGGGGACCCTGTCTCAAAAGAAAAAGTGAATGTGCGTACACATGTACATATGTATGTGTGAGCCATGATCCTGTGTGGAGGTCAGAGGACAACTTTATAGAGTTGGTTCTCTCCACTTTTATGTGGGTTCAAGAATCTGGTCATTAGACAATGTTTCCCACTGGCCTCCATCTCTCCTCCCCCCTCCCCCCCCCACACTTTTTGTTTTTTGTTTTCTTTTTTTGTTGTTGTTTTTAAGATTTATTTATTTATTATATGTAAGTACACTGTAGCTGTCTTGAGACACCACACAAGAGGCATCAGATCTCATACAGACGGTTGTGAGCCATCATGTGGTTGCTGGAATTTGAACTCAGGACCTTCAGAAGAGCAGTCAGTGCTCTTAACTGCTGAGCCATCTCTCCAGCCCTAATGGCTGTTGAGTGAATTTTTTTTTTTTTTTTTTTGGTTTTTCGAGATAGGGTTTCTCTGTGTAGCCCTGGCTGTCCTGGAACTCACTGTGTAGACCAGGCTGGCTTCGAACTCAGAAATCTTAAATCTTTTTTCATACAATATCTTTTGAGTATTTTTTTCCCTTCCCCAACTAGATCTACCTATCCATCCAACTTTGGTTTTTTTTTTTCCCTTCCTCTTAAAACAAGAAAGTCAAATAGACAAAAATACCAAACAAGAATCAAAAGCTTCCTCCTCCCAAACAAACAAGCATTGACTTAGCTTTATGCTGGCCACTTGCTGCTGGGCACGGGCCTGTCCTGGTGCGTGCTTGATAACATGGTGCGCTGACAGCTGCGTTGGAGAAAGCTGACTTTCTTTTGCCAGGAGCTACCAGTTCCATATAGCTTCTGGGTTGGTATAAGGAACCTTTCCCCACTTAACCCTTTCAGGGCTGTGTAGGTCCTATGTGTGCATCAATGAGACACTGTTTCTTTGGAGTCATATCACCTCCGGCTCTTACAGTCTTCCCACCTTCTCTTCTGCCTAGATCCCTGTGCCTTGAAGGGAGGGCTTTGATGAAGACATCCCATTTAGAACTGAGTGCTCCAAAGTCGCACCTTGTCCAGTTGTGGGTCTCTCTGTTAGTTCCTGTGTATTGCAAGAAGCTTCTCAGATGTGGGTTGAGCAATGCACTCACTGATCTTGCCTTGTAGTCTCTCAATAACAAGCTTTATGGTTCTAGACAAAATCTAGATTCTCGCCGGGCGGTGGTGGCGCACGCCTTTAATCCCAGCACTTGGGAGGCAGAGGCAGGTGGATTTCTGAGTTCGAGGCCAGCCTGGTCTACAGAGTGAGTTCCAGGACAGCCAGGGCTACACAGAGAAACCCTGTCTTGAAACACCCCCACCCCCACCCCCACCCCCAAAATAATAATCTAGATTCTCTATAGAAAGGAAACAAAATGATTTGGTATGGCTTGTTACTCCATGTACAGAAGATGTGGGTTAGAGCCCTTTCTCAAAGCTGTGAGGAGCCATGAATACAAGTACTGTAAGGAAGATGCCTGCTCTTGCCATCATTGATCACATGCATGTGAAATAACTATGTTAGTATCTACTTTACAGTGTTCTGTGTTTGTGTGTGTGTGTGTGTCTGTGTGTGTGCTTACACATGCTTACATGTTTCTTTGTGTTTTAGAAGGAATATCTATATGTACTTGCGAACATAATATATGTGAAGTGATTGAATGTATAGAGAATATGTGAATACATACTTTTGCATATATAAGTATAATTATAATATGTGTGAGAATATTTGTGAGTGTGGAAGCAAATGTGCGTGTATTTTTTATTTTTATTTTTTACTGATTATTTCTTGATCTTACAGGCTAAGCACTCTCCTAGGCATAGAGATATTTAGTGTAATGCCTATGAATATTCATTGGCTTCTTTGTGTGTAGGCAGTCTGACTATATTTGATGTGGATGTTATCTATGTATATGACTTTCTTACCTGGATGGAGATATATATATGAATATGCATATGTACTGATATATATCTAGTTTATATTAACCTAATACTAAATAATAATAAATTGAAATTTTGTATTTATATGACATATATGGTATGTGGAGACTTATATGTATGTGTCAGAATGTATATGAATATGAAGCCAGGCATATCCATGTGATGTCTGGCTGTTCTTCTGATGTTTGAACATTAAATGTATGTTGTCTACCTCAGTTCCATAGCACAGTGCACTGTGTAAATGCATGGAGGCACAGTGGTGATATGTGGCCATACCTCTGTCACATCAGCATTCCAACTCTGTCTCTTCCCTCACACAGATATCAACATGGCCGGAGAGCCCAAGCCTAATAGACCCAAGGGGCTAAAGAGAGCAGCAACTGCCATCTACAGGTGGGGCTCTGTGTCTGCTTTTTTGTTATGCACGGGTGGCCCCTCTTTTCACAGAGGGGGTAAATGCTGATAGTGACAGTGTGCTGAGCTTAGAATTTAGGAAGACATTTGGAGATGAGGGCCTGTGGAGAAGTGGGCTGAGTGGCCATCTCCCTTTGTTTTCCCAGTGGCTACAGCTTTGACTATGATTACTACCAAGACTACTACTGTGCCAGGTGAGCAGGGAAGGGGCATGTTCAGGTATTAAACAACCAAACTAGAAGGGTATAGCTTACAAAGTCTCCAGTTGGGAGCTGAAGCATAGAAGTGTGAATGGGTCTTTGCTTCAAGGTTGCTTCACAGATCAGTGACAGAGCTAGGACTAGGGTCTCGTTCTGTAAGGGCTCAAACCAGAGCTCACACTTTGACTGCCTTGCCTCCTCCTAGTTCTGTAGAGTAGGGGAATATACAGCTAAGAGATGAACACACGGGGCAATTGGAATACAAAACCAAGCACAGTGCCTTCACAGGTAGTTCTTGAGCCTTTAACTTTGTTTAATCTGTGCCTCTGTAAATGATCACCCAGCCAAAAAGAAGCCTCCGGATAATTAAGTCTGACCCCTGTTACTAAGAGGTCACCATTGGAGGCCTGAATTAGTCTCTGATAGCTTGTCATCTGTCTTGTAGCCCCAGTCCTACCTTGAAGCTATGAGCTCAACGTAGCCCCAGCCACGTTTGTTTGTTGAGAACAGTTTTTAAACACATTCTCCTGCATCTGCCTGTTGAGTACACAGATTACAATACTAACCACAGTACCAGCTCCTGGACATGTCTTGACTAGAAGTTGTAGTAAAGATTGAGTCAGAACCTCTTCTTCCTTCTTTCTCCCTCAGACAGCCTAGGGAAAAGAATTTTTTCTGAACCATTTTCTCTGCTGTGAGTGTTTTTGGTAATTAATGTGGTACAGTGGAAAGTGCCAGAACCCAAACGTTAGGGGACTTGTATGCTAATCTAAACTCTGCCAGTGAATGGATTATCTGGCTTTTGGCAAATTCATATTCCACTAGTCAGTGAGATAGGCTTACATCAATTTATCTCTCAGGACTCCTGTGTCTCTGGAATTCTATGGTTCTGTGATTTCTGACCAAGGCCAGAGTCATCACCCCCTCTTGTGGGTCAGGTCAAATGCAGGATCAGGTATTGCATTAATTCCCAGAGACTGATCACCATCTGCCACCAGTTTCAGGACTCTTTGAAAAGAACACCAAAAGGAAAAAAAAGGGGGACTTTTTTGAGTTTCATACTAATGGCAGGTACCATGACTAATCCAGAAAATAGTTCCAGAGTATATATTCCTGACCAAGGCTGTGGTTCCCTTAAGAACCGTGATAATAGCAGACATTGTGGGAGAGCTCCCTGTTTAGCCTTCTAAGTTTCTGTCTTGTATTCAGAAAAAGAAGCCCTTCTGGAGAAGGCCAGGTATGATATTAGTATGAGAACACCCAGTCTGGGAGCTTCAGATCTAATTTAGATGCCTACTCTTGAAATGCTGTTGAGTTCTTGGCCTGTATCTCTGAAGAAAAAAGGTGTTGAAGTGGTCCACAGGCAAAAAAGGCCTTAGGGTCTGGAGTCACGGGTTTCTCTATTGAGTAATCAGTTCCCTGGTGTCCTGGATTTCACTTGTCATGCCTTCTCAGGTGTTTTTACCAGGTTCTTACGTTCTCCCCTTACTGTACACTCAAGCGGATGATGATTTCAGATAGCCAGCTTCACTAAGTAGTTGGGAAAACCAAGGTTCAAAAGGTGACCACTTATTTTCAAACGTGGAAGCTTATGCTGCTGTGAGATTTACAAATTGATCTGTGGCAGTTGTGAGTACAAGGCAGGCCTCAGTGCCAGTGACCTCCAGAAAGGCTCCGTTCTGACACTGAGCTGTTTGTTCCCACACTGCTTCTCTTGGCCTGGCAGGGAGTAAGGTGGAAATAGTGTTTCATCGGCCTTTAGGCTCCAGAGTGCCCTTTTCACACCAGGGCTTGCTGGAAGCAGACAGTTCCTCCCTGGCCCCTCACAGGTTACACAGATAAAGCTAGTTTTGTAGTGCCTACTAGTAGTCACAGGCCATGCTGCAGCCTCTGGTCTATTTGCCTTCACAGGCTGTTTGATTATCGAGGCCGTCTTTCTCCAGTGCCTGTGCCCAGGGCAGTTCCAGTGAAGCGACCCCGTGTTACAGTCCCTTTGGTTCGCCGTGTCAAAACTACAATACCTGTCAAGCTCTTTGCCCGCTCTACAGCTATCACTACTGGCTCAGCCAAAATCAAGTGTGAGTAACATCTTTCTATTTTTTATTTTATTTTATTTTTTTTTTTTTTTGAGACAGGGTTTCACTGTGTATTTCTAGCTGCCCTAGAACTCACTATGTAAACTAGACTACCTAAAACTTATAAAGATTCTTTTGCCGTTGTCTCCTGGGCAAAAGATAAACTAAATTAAAAGTTTAGTTCTGGGACTAAAGGTGTACACAATTACATCCTAATGACATATTTTAGTCTTTCTAGATCAGAGGTTCTCAACCTGTGGATTGTTGACTCCTTTGAGGGTTGTATATCCTGCATATCAGATATTTATATTGCAATTCATAACCATAGCAAAATTACAGGTATGAGGTAGCAATAAAGTAATTTTATGGTTGGGGGTCGCCACAGCATGAAGAACTATATTAAAGGGTCCCAGCGTTAAGAGGGTCAAGGACCACTGAGCTAGATTGTTTGTTTGTTTGTTTAATGTTTTATTTTAAGTATATGGGTGTTATGCCTGAGTGTATGTCTCTGCACCATTTATATGCAGTGCCTGGGAGGCAAGCAGCAGGTGACAGATCTCCCCCTGCTAGAGTTCTGGGTAGCTTGGGCACCAAACTCAGGTCCTCTGTAAGAGCAACCAGCGTTCTGAGCCACTGAACCGCTCTCCAGGCCCTAGAACCCTGCTTATTGTTGTTGTTTTTGTTGTTATATTTGTTTGTTTGATTGATTTTTTTTTTTTTTTTTTTTTTTTTTTTTTGAGACAGGTTTTCTCTGTGTATCCCTGGCTGTCCTGGAATTCACTCTGTAGATCAGGCTGGCCTTGAACTCAGAGATCTCTGCCTGCCTCTGCCTCTGCCTCTGCCTCTGCCTCTGCCTCTGCCTCTGCCTCTGCCTCTGCCTCTGCCTCTTGATTGCTGGGATTAAAGACCAGTAAACTCCCCCCATCTCCAACCCCCCAGCAAAACATACTTTCTTAACACTGAACAATAAAGGATCAGGGCTGGGAGATGGCTCAGCAGGAAAGAACACTGCTGCTCTTCCAGAGGTCCTGAGTTCAATTCCCAGCACCCACATGGTAGATATGACCATCTACAAAGGGATCATATGCTCTATTCTTGCGTGCAAGTGTACATGGAGACAGAGTGCTCCTACATTTAAAAAATACAGAAATAAATTAAAAATAAAATAAAGGAACAAATCTATAGTTGAAGTTACTACTTTTACACAATTGAGTGCTTCAGAAAAAGTTCAGTGCTGTGGTGAGTGCTTCAGAAAAAGTTCAGTGCTGTGGTGTGACTCCCATTGAAGAAATAGCAGTGTTTTTTCTCCAAGAAGGATAAGGGCAGTTGTATTCTGGTCTCTGTGTACTTCAGTCAGGCACCCAGGAGATCTAATTGCAAAAGACCCTTTTGTACCTTTAAAAACAGACCTACACTATAACACAGCTAAGACACATGCCATTCCATAGGTGTTTATAGGAACATTCCTAGTCACCTGTAGTCCCCATAGGATTGAGAGGTCTCAAATGGCCAGGTTCTTATGTATGGGCTTGGTACCCTATGGGTAGCCTCTGAGTTCTCTAAAGAAGAGACCTTTTCTTGGGCAGAAAAGAACCAAAAAAAAAAAAGCCACTCTAGTTGACAGAATGAGGCTGGGGTTTGTCTGCATCATGCCCCTAAGTGATAATCCTGTCTCCTCTCTACTCTAGTAAAGAGCAGTGAGCTACAGACCATCAAAACAGAGCTGACACAGATCAAGTCCAACATCGATGCCCTGTTGGGTCGCTTGGAGCAGATTGCTGAAGAACAGAAGGCCAACCCAGGTCAGCTTTGAGGGTAGCCCTTGGGGAGACAGTGCCCAGGGGGTAGGGGCCGTGAGACCCTGCTGTGGAGTAGCCAGCTCTCACCAAGCGGTGCTGAATAAGCTGCTCTAGCTGAAGTTTGGTCCCTTTCCCACTTCTTTTATCCTTCAAGATGGCAAGAAGAAGGGTGACAGCAGCAGTGGTGGTGGCGGAGTAGGCAGTGGCAGTGCTGGTGGTGGCAGCAGTGGCAGCAGCGGTGGTGGCAGTGGGAGCTGCGGCAGCAGCAGCCGGCCCCCAGCCCCCCAAGAAGACACAGCTTCTGAGGCAGGCACACCCCAAGGAGAAGTCCAAACTCGAGATGATGGTGACGAGGAGGGACTGCTGACACATAGCGAGGAGGAGCTGGTAAGGGCCTGGCTACGAGTGTGACCTGGAAGGGCTGGGCTGTCAGAATGGTGACAGAGTGGAAGAACCAGAACTGGCTGCTCCCTGTGAGCCCCCTCCTTTCTGCTTTCCAGAGCCTCAATCCTATGAGGAATAAGGAAGAATGAGCAGTATGTAGTTCACTGTTTGCATTGCTGATCAGAAGTCCCATTGAAGACTGGGATGGACCTTGGCAAAGCTAGGGCCCAATCTGTCATCAAGTCTAGGTGTATTGAAGAGGAGGAGAATTTTGGAGAATTGGGCCTAGGAAGTACACAACACATAGCTTCTCAGAGAAGGTTGGGATTGACAGGGGAAGTCGTGAGAAGATGGGGATTTTAATTTTACATCATAATTTTCTAAAAGCAATTGCCTTTCAAGCTTCTAACAGGCTGTCTCTTAAAGGAGCAAACTCCTGTATATACTTGGAAGTTTTCAGGGTAAGGCTAGGAGCCATGACAAGGGCCTAAATTGAGGAAAGGTCTGGTTTTCCCATCAGTCAAGATAATGTGCTCCAATGTGTTTGCTGCAGTTCTAGGGAACACTGAGTTGACTATTAATTACACTTTGTAATTTAACCTTAAAGATAGTCCTGAACGACTTATTAGATTAGAATGGCCACATTTACCCTGTGAAGAAGCTGAAGCTCAGAGTTAGCAGGTACCTTGTTCAGGACCTTACAGCAAGTAAAAGCAAAGCCTACAGTGAGTCTAAAACTTGACTGTGTCTGGAGCTTTTCCTTTCCATCACTGTGGGGTCCAGGACGAGGATTGGCTTTAGCTGTGATAGGCATAAATACTACTTACACCTATTGTTTCTCTTTTTTTTTTTTTAAACCTAGCCTAGCTCTGTCCCTTTTCCTCTCTCCTCTTCTTCCTCCCCCCTCCATGTGTCCCTGGTCAACTCCCCCAACCTCCTACCCCTGGTCTCTCACTCCCTGTCTTTCCTCCCTTCTCAACTCCCCTTTCCATGCCCTAAATAAACTCTAGTTGACACTTTAAAAAAACAAAAACAAAAACAAAAAACACCTAGCCTAGTACTTTATCTTATTCTCTAAAAGCTCTAAAGAGTCTAAAAAGTAACCCAAAGTTGGACAGCCCACTGATCCATGACTTTCAGCTTACTATAATGTACTTTTTCCATGCATAGAAATGTATTGCTCTTACACCAGCAAATCCCATCCCATGACTAGTCTCTCCCTTATCCTGTAAGATCTTCAAATGACCCTCTCAGGATTCTAAGCCAGTTTTATTGGCTGATTTCCTTTAGTTGGACCACCTTTCTAACTGTCCTCCAGGTAGTGCTCTGAGCCATAGGACCTTCCTGAACAGATGGCTCAGAACAGAACTTGGGAACCTGCTGTGAGTGATTTGTGTTTGTCTTCTTCCTCTCAGGAGCACAGCCAGGACACAGATGCAGAAGATGGAGCCTTGCAGTAAGCAGGTATGGGGGGCAAGGGGTGCTAAGAAACACAGGAAAACAATGAAGTAGAGGCTGCAACTTTCCTGACATGGGTTTAGAGGGCCATACTATGCTGAGATTGAAGGTCCTCCCATGCAGCCTTACACCTGTGCCTATGCATATCTGGACCACCTAGAAAGGAAAACCACAGGCGGGGGTGGTGGGGTGGGGGGGTGGTGGTGTGGGGAGTGGAAGAGTTGTGCAGCTTAGTCTGTGTATTACTGAGGGAGAAGCATTCCACAGCGGGGAAAATAGACAGCCTTTACAAGAGCACAGCATTGTGACAGTCTTTAGGATGCAGTAAGGACAAATTCTATAGACGAGCCCTGAAGAGCAGGGGAAAGGTACCATTCATCCTCAGAGGGGGTGACTAGTTATATCTTTTGAGCTAAAGTTAGGGATTCAACTTGATCCTGTTACGGGAAGATGTTAAGTATACCTATATGACAGAAGCTGTTGTTTTTCTGATTGCCTTTTACTCTGCAAGATTAGGATTGTGTGTAACAAAAGTGGAAATGCAGACATTGAAGAATAGAATGAAATATTACTATATCCCATCAAATTCCAAGATAGTAACTGGAGAGGTGTCTCAATAGATCATGCATTTGTAATACAGGATCTCTACCAGTAAGAACATTTAGAGGAGTTCAGAAAATTCCTCATGTAAGTCTTTCCTCTTGGAACTTAATGAATTTATTATTTTTACCCAAAAAGCTGTTTATTATATATTGTGGAGCTAGTTCATGTTAGGTATTGAGGCTTAGATGGGGAGATCAAGACTCAGGGCAGGAGTTGTAAGCCTTTCTCATGATTGATTAATATATGGTCAGAAAGTTGGACAGATGGTATATAAATAAAATATCCTTTTTCCTTATCCTGTGATCAAAGGGTTTCTTCCCCTCAGCCTTAGTTTTTTGTTTCTTTTTCAGCTTAACAGGAGCATTGGCCACCAGCAGAAGGGCACCACTGTCTCAGGCCTCAAGCCAGGCACCCATCTCTGGATGCCAGTCTCTAGCGGGCACCAGAGGAAAGCTGGCAGCAGTAACTCCTCTCCCCATGCATCCTAGCCAGTGAGTGCTACATCCTTTGCAAGTGGAGTTACTGGCCACCCTTACCCCATGCACTCTTCCTGTCTGCACTGCCTGGGCCATCGGGCAGAAACACTCTGCTCTTCTTCCCCAGGACATTCCCAGGCTTGGGGTTTTTTCTATAGGTTTGAAAGTAAAGGGGGTGGGGTGGGGGGGTTGGGAAGGGTGAGGAGAACCTGACAATAAAGACATTGGATCCAAATATGCTCTGAGATGGAATGGTTTGCTTGTTTATTTGGTTGGTTGGTTTTGTTTACATTTATTGTTGGTGTGTGTATGTGGTATTAGGTGGTAGACATGTGTATGCCATACCATCTGTAGAGGTCAAAGGACAGCTCTGGGGAGACAGTTTGCTCTTTCCACCTTTATGTGGGTTTTGGAGATTGTCAGGCTTACACAGGAAGAATCACTTTACCCACTGAGTCATCGCACTGTCTGTATATCTATGATAAAACTCTGTGACAAAAGCAACTTGGGGAGAACAGGATAATTTTATCTTCTACTTCCAGGAAACAGTCTGTTTCTAAGGGAAGTCAGGGCAGGAACCTGGAGGCAAGAACTGATGGAGAGGGCATGGAGGAGTGCTGCTTAAATGCCTGCTCCTCGTGGCTTGCTCGGCCTGCTTTCTTGTCGTGCCCACACTGGGCTGGATCCTCCCACATCAATCATCAATCAGGAAAATGCAACACAGGCCAATCTGATAGAGATTTTTTTTACAATTAAGGTTTCCTGTTTCCTAAATGACTCAAATTGACAGAAGTAGCAAACACTAGCCTGTGTTTTTTCTCAGTGGTATCCTGGCTCCTGCCCACCAGAAAGCTGGTCTATTGAATACTTCTATTCTCCACTAACTTCTCTTCTCCAGGGGACACTGTTTCTTGTCCAATACTGATCCATTTGCACCAGTATTCCTTTGCTAAAATGATTAAACTTAGATATGATGGCAAATGCCTATAATCAATCCCAGCACTAAGAGAGATAGAAGTAGAAGGATCAGTTAGTTCATAACTGGTTAGGACTACGTGAGACCTTGTTTCAACAACAACCCATAAATGTATCTGTCATTTTTAGAGCTTTGATGCAGCTCTAGAGTCTAAACAGCTTGAAGTAACAAATAGCTTTACTTCTTCCAAAATGGTATGTAATGAGTTTTTGTGTTTTGTTTTTGTTTTTGAAGCTGCTCAAGGTAGCAAGGAACTGTAATCCCAGCACTGGTTAGGTAGAGGCAGGAGAACCCAAAGGTCAAGGTCATCTTGGTTATAACAAGTTTGAGGTCAGCTTACATTATAAGAGACTCTTGTTTCAATAAGCAAAGACAAAGTAAATAAGATTAAAATAAGGTAACTGCAGGTGTTGAGCTGGTGCCAAGCAGTTATAGCCCATCTGTCACCCAGCAATTGGTCACAGCCTCATCTTTGTTCAGCTTCTTAGTCTGGTTTTTGGCTCAAACAATTCAAGAACTCACCACTTTCTCTGCTGCCTTAGGATGATGAATTTTTTTGTCTATTAGAATTTGTCCTCTCCTCAGCTTCTTGCAGCTTTATGTCACTTCCTAACGAGGTTTGTTTTTTGTTGTTGTTAGCTATCTTAACAGGCTTTATTTTCCATTCTGTCTAGACCCCCTTTCCCATAAAATAAAAATATTCCTGTGGAGTCAAAAGGCTTTTCAACTTTTGGTAAACATGGGCCAATTTGTTCTGCTCCACCACTGTCATTTTGGGCATGCTGGCATTTAACTCATCTTCAGTTTACAGTCCACGTACGATCATGTGTTTCAGAGTCTGTCACATGAGCTAAAGAAAGACAAAGTTCTGCAGATGAATGCAGACATTTAAAACTTGAGAGGTACAGTGCAGAAGGCTAGCTACCAGGAGAATAATACCAAGAATTTGGAATAAGTTTCTTAGCCAGGGTCCCCATAGACCAGACCATCTGAATTAAGCAGATCAAAACCACCCCACTAATTTTGATAATCAAGTCCCTGCAATGCCCAGTAAAAGTAAAAAAATGTTAACCTGCATAGACATTCTCATCCCAGCAATGTGGGTTAGGTTGAGGGTGTAGGACAGCATCCACCTAGCAAGTACAAATGCTCTAGGTTTGATCATCTACACCCAACCTGGGAGTCAGGGTTAAATTAGAGAGTGCTGCTAATCCTGTAAGAGATGGTAAGAGTACCATTTTGAACAAGTGACAGTTACCAGTGTGAAAGTTTCATATAGGTTTTGATGACAGATGTGACATCAAGCATTCCAGACCAAGGCAAACATCAGAATTTACCTGAGATATTTTAAGATCATAGCCCCTCTACTATATAGCATTAAGAGCGTTTACTCTCGGTTACAGCTAAAAACCCTTTAAACCAGGCATTCTATGAATATCCTTCATGGAGACCCCAGAATTGTTATTTCTAATTTTAAGCTATTAAAAAAGGAGCAGATTTTTATTGAGCATTTATACAACGTTGTTATAGTTCCATAAAAATAAGAACACATATTTCCAAAAACATTGAAAATTTTCTTTAAATATGAATGACAAAATATAAATATTTTAGCTGCAAAACCCAGTAAGATTTAAATTTTATGTGTATGAGTGTTTTGCCTGCATTCTGCAACACTTATGTGCCTAGTGTGTGCTGAGGGTGTTGGATCCCCTGGAAGTGGAGCTACAGATGGTTTTGAGCTAACATGTGGATGCTGGGAACCAATCCTAGGTTCTCTAGAATAGCAGCCAGTGCTCAGCCATTATCATTCCATTCCCATTTCTGAAGCAATTCCTAACTAGACAACCTTAAGGTTGAGAGTATCCAAATAATAAATGTTCCATTTTTTGTTTGAGACAAGGTCTGTGTGGCCCTAGCTTTCACAGAACTTGTTATATAGACCTCCAACTCTGCCTACCTCTGCCTCTAGAGTACTGGGATAAATACCTGACAGATCTTTACAACTCACTTTAGCTTTATCCTGCCTTTGGGGTGAGGAAAGGGAAGATTTTTACTTGCTTAAGTTTCTTTGGGGGGAAAAAAAAGCCCTTTAAAAGAGGTGATTTGTCTATGGGGGTCTATGTATCCTGAACATTTGCCTAGTTGTTTCACACCTGAGCTGGTGGCTTCAAGCTTGGAAGGTTGTATACAGAGCTTTAGTTACTAATTTTATCCCTTAGTTCCCATCTGAACAAATCAAACTTGAATTCTCAAGACTACCATAACAGGTCTTTTTCAGCCATTCATGGTTGACAGGTACCGAGCTCAGTCCAATTAAATGAGTAGCAACAGTAGTCTCATCAGTATGGGGCTGTAGTAATCTGTATTTCCACCAGACATTTTGCTGACCTTGTTCCTGTTATTGTTTTAGGGAAATGGCCTCTTGATATAGCTGCTGTTCTGGTCATTTCAGTAAATGTTTCTTTAGTTGCCTGCTGTTTAGGAACTAAACGTTACCTTCTGTGAAAGGCCTTCCCAGTTTAGGATTCCAGCTCATCAAAGGTGGGCCTGGGTTCTTACCTAGGTTTGTAAACCTGCTCTGCTGGATACCTTATTGAACATCTCCAGTTCTAGCTACCAGCCATACAGCAGAACTTCTGCCTAGGTTTTGACTACAAGGTTTGGTAGAGAATAGATTCTGGGTGTGGAACAGTACTCAGGACTAAGTTTTCAAATTTTCAAGTCCTGTCTCAGCCTCCTGAGTGCTAAGATTGCAGACATGTCTGCAATTCCATACATGCCTCGCTTTTGTTTATACTCAGCTTTTGCAGTATTGGGTTCTATAGAATGTATACTAAAGAAGGGAGGGAGGGAGGGTAGAGGCTTCATGGGTATTCTGAAATCTTTACAGGCACTGTTTATCCCTTACAATCTCCCATTAGTGGAGATGCACATCCTGTTAATGTACTGGGAACTGGCAATTTGCCTAAGCTCATCACTTGAGTCATAGTGCAACTCTACCTATAGCCTACATGACTGACAATACTGTTCCTGATTTTAGTCTCTTGGGCCTTCCCCCTGTGCATTTCTAGGGTTCTTTGCTTAACTCCCTTTAATGCCTGTACCTCTCTACCCTTTTATGGAACCTAACCTATGGCATCATACTCTGTTCTGATCCACACTGAGATGACAAACCCTACCCAACCCCCATTTTCTTCATGGATCCTCATCTGGAGGATCAACATCCCCTACCCTATTGCCAAAGTCTGCATTCTCCACCCTTCCCTAACTTTTCCATGGTAGAATAGGCTACCATTAATCCTACTGCCTTAGGTTTCAGCTGTGTTCCACTTACTGACATTCTAACGAAAGGGTATCTGTAAACCCCATGTGATGGAGTTGCATGAAATATAAGATGTCATATTTTAAAATAAGCTTATAATTCTGTTGTACCACATTTACATCTTTGACTGGCTTGCTGGTCACAGGCTGTGCATGCTTAGGCTGCTTTTCACATCAGATTAAAAAGGTTTTCATATTTTTATGTGTATGAGTGTTTTGTTTTACCTGCCTGTTTGTAAGTATACCATATATATGCAATCCCTAAGGACAAAAGAGGGCATTGGGAATGGGAAGTTGCAAATAGATCAGTCTCTTTCATACTTACTTTGTATCCCCCTCCCTGACTTTGTTGATCCAGTTTGGCTACGAACTCTTCATGCTAGTGACTATGCCTCCTTAAGTGCTGGGGTTTTTTTACAACTGCACGCTACCACACCAAGCTTTGCTTTATACAAATCCTTTCTAATGGTCACCATTATGAGGTTGAAGATTGTGATCGAAGTCAGTAGGCACATACTAAACAGTGAAACTACCATGCCATCCCCTGAGTGGTCCCACCAAGAAAATAATTGGACAGAACATACACGCAAAAGCAATGGAGCACTAGTTACACAAGAGGCACTGATCCTTGCTTTATTCACGCAGTTATAGCCAACATTGGGGATTATGGGCAGAGGTACAAAAAAAAAAAAAAAAAAAGAAAAAAAGGAAATTGCAGTCATAAACAGTTATATTCACATGGCAGTGAGTGGTGATGGCAGGTCAACCAGTATATGGACCATCTCTTGAACTACCTGGTTGAGGGAAAGTTCCCTCTACCACTTCACAGCCAGGTTACTTGCCTCATTTGGCCTATACTTGAAAATTCAGAGGTCACAGTGATTAAAAACAACATAGTCAAGACAGCAGGGCTAAGCGACTGTTCCTGGGCCATTTAGCAAGGTTAACAGTCTAGTGGCAGAAAAGTTGAGCACCATGTATATCCATCCTGGTGAGTGCAAGTAAGGCAGATTACAGAACAGACCCACAAGACTGACCCGCCTGTGGACCAATGGAGAATACCTTGCAGAGCTGGAGTAACAAGACCAAGCAGTATCTCTTGGTTTCTAGGTCGCATTCAAGTTAGTTTAGTACAGAAAAGCACTTCAGGAGGAACTTTTACTGACCTAGAACACAGGTTGGAGAAGCTTCCTTAAGTGCTACTGTTCAGACCCTAAGAAGAATTCTCTGTACCATACGATTCCTCAAGAAGAGGACTAACTAGCCTAACAGAAAATTCCAAAGAGGAGGAATCTAGCACCTGGCAGTTTCAGCTGCTGTCAAATGAGAGGATGAGGAATTGGCTAGGAAGAAGTAACAACAATCACAAAAGGGAATTAAAACCTCCAGTCATTTTCTAGACACTAAAACAGGCCCTGTCCCATTCCTTATGTTACAACCACTCTTTCAGGGGACGTTGTATCTATTCTAGCCATGTAGCTTCAAGAGATACTTAATGGGAAAATGGCTGCCCAGCTCCAGTATCTGCCAATTTTGAGTTTTGAGAACAAAGAGAACTTGCCAGAGCCCAGGAATCAGGTTTTGTTTTGTTTTTAGCCAAATTTAATGAGCACTTTATTGTAGAAAAGAAAACCGAAGGACAGATCAAATTGAAAGAATTACTGTTATAATAACTTTAATTTATCTTGCATTTTACAGAAGTCTATGAACGATTTTAAAAAGCACCTCCTTACCCCATCACGTTTCTCTGACAGTTGTTAAAGTAGGCAACGAGTATGTCAACAGCTTGAATATCGGTTTCTTGCAAGGATTTCAGAACAATCACTTGCCAAAGAACTTGGCAGTTTTTCTATCTTGTTTTTAACTCAATGGTACATCCACTCTGATGGTAACCTGTCCAGCCAAATCGCCAACACATTTTGGAAAAATCAATGGTGATTAGCAAATTAGTTAGCTTTGGCACGGAGCTGTGCTCGCTTGCCTGTGACAGCCTGGAAGCCAGTTTTGATACTGGCAACAGAGCATCGAGAATGACAAGTTTCACACTGTAAGAAATAGAGTCGGGTGTCCTTCTGTAGGATTGTGTCCGGTGACCGGCACGTATGACAAGTGACGTATTCCTCTGCAAGAAAAGCAACACCACATTAACTGCTAGACAGTTTATTCCATCGAGATGGGGAACCCTAGCTAAGCATACTTATTCTGCTTTCTGCCTCCTGCTCATGATTTCCTATCTTCTTTTTTAAACAAAACAAAACAAAACAAAACAAAACAGGGTCTCTGTATAGCCCTGGCTGCCCTAGACCTCACTATGTATACCAGGCTGACCTCAAACTCAGAGATCCATCTGCTTCTAGTTCTTAAGGGACTAAAGGTGTGTGCCACCATGCCCTGCCCCATCTCCCACCTTTTTAAGGCTTGCTTCCCCACATCCATTACAAATGGCACTCCTTAAAAGACTACAGCCTAAAGAAAATATATTAAAATGTGATAAATTATACACTTACTGATATATCTTCTCAAGACATTTTCTATCTGTTTCTGTTGGAATCTTCCTTTGATTACAAGTTGGTTATTACCATCTATAGAACCGCTAAGAAGGAAAACAAAAATACCCCCATTATTTTTGCTTGCTTTCCAAGAGAGTTGAATTCTAGCACCTTCATGCTTAAAAACTTAAAGTACATTCAGTAGCATAGGATAATTTCTAGGGTTGATGTTTTATATTATCTGGTTTCTCAAATTTTATGTCTTTTTTTTTTTTTTTTTTAAAGACAAGAACTTATGTGTCCCAGGCTGGTCGAGAACTACTAATCCTCCTGCCTCAGCCTTTCAGGTGCTAACATTACAGGTATATATATACCACTGTACTTGATCTCAAAAATTTTTTAGTGTTTATCTTCTACAAATATTTTATCTTAATTATGTATATATGTACATGTCTGTTTAGGGGTACGTGCATGTTGAGTGCTGGTTCCTGTACAAGCCAGAGGTGTTAGATCTCCTGGAACTGGAGTTGTATTATAGGTGGTTGAAAGCCACCAAACATGAGTGTCAGAAACCTACCTCAGGTCCTTTACAAGAGCAATATCTGCTCTTAACTGAAGAGTCATCTCTCTAACCCCTCAAATTATTTCTTTTTTAAGATTTATATGAGTACACTGTAGCTGTCTTCAGACACACTAGAAGAGGGCATCAGATGGCTGTAAGCCACCATGTGGTTGCTGGGAATTGAACTCAGGACCTCTGGAAGAGCAGTCAGTGCTCTTAACCGCTGAGCCATCTCTCCAGCCCTATTTTTTTTCTTTTTCTTTTTGAGACAGGTATCCTTATGTAGTCTGGCTGTCCTGCAACTCCCTCTGTAGACCAGGCAGGCCTCAAACCCAGGAGATCCACCTACCCTGCCTTCCAAATTCAAGGTAAAGGTGTGCACCACTACTGCTAGGATCCTCAAAATTCTCTTTAATGACTTATTCATATTTCTTAACATTTAATCCAAATTCAGCTATCTCTTGTAACAACTGGATTATAGCTGACTTTATGTCCAAAACAGATTCCTTAATTGAGTTTGATTGCTTGTTAACCAACAAAGAAACTTTTACTGAATGTACAACAACTGCTAATCTGAGGGAGGTATAAACATAAAAAGGCTGTATGTTTTAAAACTTCTGAAACCAAGCATGGTGGTACTCCCAGCATGTGAGAGGCAGAAACAGGAGGAAGGACCACCATACATTTAAATCAAGCCTGGGGTACACATTGAGACCCTGTCTGAAAACATCAATATATAAATAAATAATCTAAACACATACAGTAGTGTGAACCAGTAATCCCAGTTACTAGGTAGCTTAGGCAAGAGGATCAGTATGAGTGCCTAGGAGTTCAGGACCAGCCTGTGTAACACAGTAAGACCCTATCACAAAATAAATACTATACAGTCTGATTCAGTAACATATGATATGGTTATACTAAAATTGTGAGTTCTATGTCAAGAAAGCTGTTAGCAAAAAAATGTACAACTGAAATCCAATGCTACAAGTTGTCAACGATAAACTTAATGATTGGAAGCAGCTAACAAACACTTGAGAAAGTAAAGATTCTTGTTAAACGCTATTGCTTGTTAAAAAGAATAAACCAGAAAGTAAAATATAAGCCTAGCACAGTTAAATTTACTATTTGTTTGTATCAACATAAAGCAAACTTCTTCAGGAACCGTGATTTTTTTTCCCTTGAGGAGAACCATACATTTTAACCTTTGATACTCTAATTCCAATGTAGGGCATTTTTCACTATCAAAAAGAAGAAAAAAGAAAGAAAACAAAAAAACCCAAAAAGGTATTTCCCCAACTCAGAAATATTTAACTCACTGACCATAAAGTTCACTAGGCACAGCATGTTAGAATATATCCCACCTCTACAAAAAGCCAAGCTTATTCAGAGAAGCAGAAAACCATGGCTACCTTTCCTTCCTTATTTATATTTAATATAGACAATAAGTGTAATAAGAGCCACAACTCTGCTAACACTGTCATCCATGTTCAAGCAGATTACTTAATATCACAGCCAAGAACAAAATCCACCTTGAACTTCAGGACAGAGCACAGAACACTGTAATTTGTAATTATCTATGTACTTCAGCTGAGAAACAGCATTCTGAGCTAAAGCTCCAGCCAAGAGGCAGGCGGACTTGAGCTTGCAGTCTGACTGTGCTGCTATGTGACCTACAACATCTTACCAAGCCAATTGGCTTGTCAAACAAAGAAGAAATGTTATTTTCTGCTTCACAGAACTGTATGAAATGGCATCTACACCAAGCAGAACTTGGCATGTGCTTTGCACTATCAGGTAATCCATGTTAGATGCCATTGTGGCAACCCAAATCTACATTATTTAAAGAGACACTGGGTAAAGACATATGTTTGGCTCCATGAGTTCCTGGCTTCCCTGAATAATTAACTAGCTCAGTATCTCCAATAGGTGAGTGCCACAGATAGGGAGTGCTAGTTAATCTCAGACCCTAGTTTTATTTATTTTTTCTTTTTGGTTTTTCTTTCTTCTTTTTGGTTTTTCGAGACAGGGTTTCTCTATGCAGCCTGGCTGTCCTGGAACTCACTCTGTAGACCAGGCTGGCCTCGAACTCAGAAATCCACCTGCCTCTGCCTCCCAAGTGCTGGGATTAAAGGTGTGCGTCACCACTGCCCAGCTATTTTTGGTTTTTCAAGACAGGGTTTCTCTATAGCCTTTGCTGTCCTGGAACTCATTCTGACGACCAAACTGGCCTTGAATTCAGATATCTGACTAGCTATGCATCTATACTGGGATTAAAGCTGTGCCAACACTGCCCAGCACAGACCCTGGTTTTAAATGGTCTCTACTATGGCACTCATCACCTTGTGGGGAAGAGCTGACCCAACAAGAATTGAGTTCCTGGCCGGGCGGTGGTGGCGCACACCTTTAATCCCAGCACTTGGGAGGCAGAGGCAGGTGGATTTCTGAGCTCGAGGCCAGCCTGGTCTACAGAGTGAGTTCCAGGACAGCCAGGGCTACAGAGAGAAACCCTGTCTTGAAAAACAAAAAACAAAAACAAACAAACAAACAAAAAAGAATTGAGTTCCTGTATTTACTTCCTATAAAAGAACCCAAGAATTCAAAATAGTGAGTAAACATAGTAATAGCTGCAGTGCTCACTTACACAAAGGCCTGCTCAGATGAATCACTGTCAGCTCCATTCTCCATCCCTAAGACATCAAACTCTGCCCTTTCCCATCTAACCTAAAAGTTCCCTAGGACTCAAGATGGTTTCCCCACAAGCATGTTCAAATTACACAAATGGTTCTTTTGAAGTGTCAAATAGTAAGTACTCTTTTTACATACAGGTTCTTACCTTGTACCCAATTCTGCCAATAAAAATGCAAGGAGATGTTTGGGTTGACGATGTAATCTAAAGAGAAAGTCAAATACTTAAAAATCTTTCATGGAAATCCTAAAAAACAAACAAACATCCCATGCTGTTTGTCATTTCACTGTGATTACTCAGTACACAACTCACACAAACAAACACAGATCTGTGCCACCATAGCTATTATCCCAGTAACTCCGGCCCTGTCTTCTGGCCTCATTACCAGGCACACGTGTGGTACACGGACATACACATACACACACACACAGAATACCCATACACGTTAAAAAAAAATAAAAAACTACCAAAAGGTATGTGCTATATCACATGCTATTTGTAAATACACCTATCAAGTGTATCATACCTAAAAGCATGAAAGCAAAACAAAACACTAAAAGAATTAAGATTTGATTCCCTACCTACTTAGATTTACATATAACTTTTAATTTTCTGTGTCTTACCTTTCTAATTTGTAATAAACATACACTATTGCTGTCATCAGCATGAAAGTAAAATATTTTGAATAATGCAGAGAGTAATGAAAAGCAGTCTTTTCACACCTGACTCTGGTTAGGCTCTACCCCATCCTCAGCCTATAATGTGTATGGGTACTTTGCCTGCCTGCACATCACATTGCCACAGAGTCATCTCTCCAGTCCCTAGGATATACTCATCAGGCAGTATTAACTTACTTTTCTCATCTTTGGATGAGATAAAATGAGCTCTGAGAACACACTTCCCTCAATCTATGATCTACATTTGCACAGAAAAATACAATAGAGACATTTAATATTCCTAATAACCCACAAATCTTTCTGGTACTTGGAAGAAGGGTTCCCAATAGCGAACTTACAGTTTACAGATATCTGTAAAATTAACAAAAGAAGTTTTCTTGGTTCCTACTCGGACAACCTGTGGCGGTTTCATAACAAATTTCCTCTTCTCTCCAGCAACCATATCTGGATTCTTTTCTCTCATGATGTTGAAGACTCGGTTCAGCAACTTTTAAGAAAAGGGTGGAATTTAAGCATATTCTTAGTAATATCAAGAATATAAAGTTTCTATTCCCTGAAGCAGACTTACTTTTACTAAATGTATGCATGGATCTCTGTTATGTCCTGGGAACTTCTCAAGGGCACAAACTATTAACCAAAATCTGGGTCTTTCCTGATGCTCAATAAGACCCCGCCCCAGCTCATTCTAATGATTTTATGGGAAAGTATATGACGCATGAGAAAGACTACCCTGACCACAAATTTGTCACTTGTGACCCTTTAAAGCCCCACTAATTCACAGAGAGCTCCATCCCTTCTGCTGAATACTATTGTGAAGGCCATACTTTGAGTAGGCTGCCCCAGGAGAGAAAGTATCAGGAATTGTCATGCACTGGTGGCACGGCCTACTGGACTCTGCTTTATCACCATTCTGTATTTCAGTGTCTCTTCCAATGCCGGAGATTTATTTGCTACTTTCCACGGTTCTTAAATGAATAGCTCTAACCCTTTTCTCAAAAAAAAAAAAAAAAAAAGTTTTTTTTTTTGTCTCACCTCTTCATATGTATAATCTCTTTCTGAGCCTGCCCAAGCAGGCCCAGTTTGGTTACTGAATGAAATGCCATCATCTTTTTTGCTGTCTTCATCTTCTAAAGCTACAGATTTAAAAAAAAAAACAAAACAAAACATGGGCAGTCAGCTTTTATCCAACCAAGGGGGCGGGAGTGGGGGAGACGACAGAGAGATCTAGAGAATGATAGGTTCAGATACTGTTCTTTTCTTTCTCCGTGATAGCTGCAGTAGTTCAGGTACAGAGAGACCACAGAGAAGTCCTTTCCTGTACAGACAGGAATATTACAACTCAAAAGACCTGTAATGAGATATCCGGGGTAATATGTGAAATGTTTCTTGACAAAAACAAGACAAAATAAGTACTTTTTAAACCCTTGAGAAACTTTTGTACCTATAAAAACCCATCTGTTTAACTATGTTAAAAAATTCTGCTGGGCAGTGGTGGCGCACGCCTTTAGTCCCAGCACTTGGGAGGCAGAGGCAGGTGGATTTCTGAGTTCGAGGCCAGCCTGGTCTACAGAGTGAGTACTGGGACAGCCAGGGCTACACAGAGAAACCCTGTCTCGAAAAACCAAAAAAAACCAAAAAAAAAAAAACCCAACCAACCAAACAAACAAATAAAAAAAACAAACAAACAAAAACCCCAAAACCTCAAAATGGCCATCGCTAAGGCTGTGAAGTGCTTGCCCACTCCAGTCATTCCCTAAAGGACTGCAGAGAAACAGTTTCTAAGGAGAAAGTCCTCTATGATAATAATTCAGGGGAAAAGTTTCCTGTGAAATACAGACGTGGAAGGAACAGACATAAGTCTCATGAATGTAGGTCATCCAAAGATAATTTGAGGTGATTCCTTAGTGTCAGAAAATTAAGGAGCCAGATACCATTCCCCCCCACATCCTCCCCCCCCCAAAAGAGCCATTAGTTTCTTGACCACCAAGGAAAGACAATTCTGAGAAACTAGAAAGATCAAAGCCTGACATCATGGGGCTGCTCATCACTTAAATAAACCATTTAAGAGAGATGGAGCTTCTATGGACAAACTAGAGATTCTAAAGATATCAAAAACAAATATTTTGGCAAACTACTATAAATAATAAAAAACCAAAGACAAAATTATGTGTAGATGGAATTGAGATCAAAGGGTTAGTGGAGACAGGAGCAGATGTATATTATCACAAGACTCCTGGAATCAAAGGTATCAGCATAGCTCCTAGGAACTGGGACTTTATCTCAGATAAAACAGTCTAAAATGGATTAAATAGCACTAGAAGGTCAAATAGAAAATGGCTAATACGCCGGGCGGTGGTTGTGCATGCCTTTAATCCCAGCACTTGGGAGGCGGAGGCAGGCAGATTTCTGAGTTCGAGGCCAGCCAGGGCTACACAGAGAAACCCTGTCTTGAAAAACAAAACAAAAAACAAACAAACAAACAAAAAAAGACAACCGCTAATACAGCCATAAAACTATGGGAAAGAGATCTATTATAACAGTAGGAAGCATAGATTAGCATCCCTCCAACTTTAGAGACAGGCTATAAAAGAGAATGTCCTAATAGAAAAGTTGATAACTGTTATTTAGACTGCCAGGCTGTCCATCTGCAGGACACAGCAGAGGCTGACTCCTTATATGAGTGTGCCATTGCTAGTACATCATCAGCTGCCCTACCATTAATGTGGCCAACTGACTAAACTGGGTACAATGGCTATGACAAAAGGTAAGTTTCAGGCACTAGAACAACTAGTCCAAGAGCAACTGGAGGGCCAACATATAGAAGAGTCTTCCAACCCTTGGAATTCTCCTATATTTGTCATTAAAAAGAAATCTGAAAAATGAAGGATGGTAACAGACCCGAGAGCAATGAATAAAAATCATTCAGCCAATTAGCTTGTTAACATCCTTTTTTTTGTTTTGTGTGTTTTGAGACAGGGTTTCTCTGTGTAGCCTTGGCTGTCCTGGAAGTCACAAATCCACCTGCCTTGCCTCCTATCCCAAGTGCTGGGATTAAAGGCGTGCGCCACCACTGCCCGGCAGCTTGTTACATCCTTGAATCCCATTGCTTTCCTTGCTACCCAAGTCACAGTCTGTTATAGTGACTGACTTAAAAGATTGCTCTTCTAATAAAATCCCTTTGCATAAGCATGATAGAGAAAGGTTTGCTTTCTCAACACCTACTTATAATAACTCTCAAACCATGAAAGATACCACTGTAGGGTCTTAGTACAAGGAATGTTGTATAATCCACTATTATGTCGGTATTGTGTACAACAGCCACTAGAAGTAGTAACTCATAAAGTTTCCTCAATATACAATTTATCATTATATGGCTGACTGGTTGACTAAAATGCAGACACCTTAGAAAAAAATGTTTGATGAAGTAGTTTGCCTTGCTGGAGATTGCAAACTATTCCTGAAAAAAAAAAAAAACAAGATGGAGAGTCTACTAATTATCTAAGATAAAGACAAGTCTACAAAAAATTTGACCACAGAAAGTACAAATCAGGAGAGACCAATTAAGAACTAATGATTTTTAAAAATTGTTGGGAGAAATTAATTGGTTAAGGCCCATAATTGGATTAACTACTCAAGAGCTAAGTAATTTATTTCAAACCTTACAAGGTAATAAGGACTTAAATAGTCCAAGAAAATTATCAGCTGAGGCTGAAAGAGAATTGGCTCTGGTGGAAAAGAAATTCCTTCTACTTATTCTCTCACAGGGATATTTAGGCAGAGAGAAGACCAATTCTGAAATTACCTCACTATGGATGAAAATGAAAACTGACAAAGGCCTTGCAGTAATTTTTTGGGAGAAATTAACAATAGCACAAAAGCCAGCACCTTCAATTTATACAAAGAAATAATTGGATTCTCCTTTGTATAATAAAAGGGACACCAATTTCTGGATCCCCTACATTCTATATTGATGCAAATAAATCAGGAAAGGCAGGTTATAAATCATAAAATATAAGTAAAATAATTCAAAATCCATGATTTAGTTCAAAAGTCAAAGCTATATGCCATCCTTATGGTATTAGATTTTCCAGAATCTCTTAATATAGTTACTGACTCTCAATATTCAGAGAGTTCTTTTTCATACAGAAACCACTAAATGTATCCAGAAAAATTCAAAATTAACTCCACTATTTATTCAACTACAAGTAATTAGAAATAGAAATCATCCATTATATATAATACATATCAGATCCCGTATGGGTCTACCAGGCCGTCTGGCACAAAAAAGGTGAAACTGATTAGCAATATAGGCAATGTGCTAGAAGCTTCAAAATTTCATAAGAAAAAGTATGTTAACAGCAAAGGTACCCAAAGAAATGAAATTTGGCAAACAGATATGTTTCATTTTACAGAAGTTGGAAAATTAAAGTATGCACACCATACTATAAACATATATTCAGGATTTTAATAGGTAACTGCTTTTAGTTCTAGAAAGGCTGATTCTGCAATTATATACTCATTAGAAATTATGAGTATTGTGGGCATACCTATACAAGTTAAGACTGACAATGGTCCAGCAAACATCTCTAGTAAAATGAAGCAATTTTTTGCCTATTACAGTATAAAGCATAGTACAGGTACACACATAATCCCACAGGACAAACAACTGTAAAAAAAAAAAAAAAATCCAACTGTACTCTAAAGGAGATGCTTAATAAACAGAAAGAGGAAACAAAGACACCCAGAGATGGATTACATAATGCTCTATTAACTTTCAATTTTTTAAATGCTACTAAGCAAAAAACAGCTGCTGAGAGACACTGGATTATAGAAAAAAACTGCTGAAATAAATCAGTCTATGTTTTAAGGATGTCTCAACCTCAGAATGAAAGGTAGGAAATATGTTGCCTTAAGTTTTTGTCTGCTGGGCAGTGGTAGCAAATGCCTTTAATCCCAGCGCTTGGGAGGCAGAGGCAGGCGGACTTCTACAGAGTGAGTTCCAGGAAGGGGCTACATAGAGAAACCCTGTCTCAAAAAAAAAAAAAAAAAAAAAAAACTAAACAAAAAAAAAAAAAGTTTTTGTCTGTTTCTACAAGAAAAGAAAAACTGTGGATTCCATCAAAATTAATAATAACTAGATTTGGCCAGGGAGGCCTTCTGAAAATCTAGGCTGCACCCTTGAAGGAAGAAACCAAGAACAACAAAACAGATAACATGAATACTGAGTCCCTCTATATGGCACCAGCTGAGACTGGCTGAGACATGACCAATAAATTTTGTTGGCTACAGTGTCCTCAAGACTTATGACATCCCTTCAAACAGCATGGATGAAAATTTATATTAAAATTTGGATATACAGCTCAAACAGACTTATAAATTTGACGCCTTTTTCCTGTTCTTAACATTAAAGAATCATTAGCTGAAGTGTGCACACAGCACATTCCATATATGTGTTAATACAGAAATGTATACTATACCTTTGAAAATTTATGTTTGCAGAGCAAACATAACAAAACACTAAAGACAAGACAAGTAGTCTAAATGATCCTACCTCACATGGTGTTTCCTCGAAAATCTGCATCCAGAATAACTTCTATATGGCTAACTAGTCCACCCAGTTAAAAAGCCCTGCATTTTCCTATCACACAGATAATAGATGACAAATATTACATATCTAGCTTTCCTAGGACTTAACCAATATCACAATTTTCCTATGGGCCCCTAAAAGATGTCGTTGCTTCTAGACAGCAGAAAGCAGTTTTAAGATGATACCCCCAATTCCTAAAACTTGGTAGATGGTTTTGGTAATCTGATGGGTGACAGATGTCTGTCTCACTTAAGGGGGGGTTAGTTACAAGTAGGTAATGCTCTTGATCAGAAAGGAAAACAAAGTAGAGGTTAGAGTCAGGGATTTCTTCTTCTTTCCTCTATCTTTCTTTCTCTCCTACTTAATTTAGGGGAAAAGGGGGGGAGAAAGAATTTTAAAAAGGGGGATAAAGGAATGATAAAACAGTAGGTTACTGAATCTTTTAAATAAAAGAGCCAAATATTTTACATTAGTAAGGATTTTGTATACTGTTACAATTTTAAGGTTATTTTTGCTAAAAAAAAAGCCTGTAAATATGTTTCAACTCTTGTATAAAGTATTGTATCTAAGCAATTCATTTTAAAATGCAATATAAAGTTCCAGTCCTTAAAAGCTGCCATTACAGGGCTGGAGAGGTGGTTCAGTGGTTAAGAGCACGGACTGCTCTTCCACAGGTCCTGAGTTCAATCCCCAGCAACCACATGGTGGCTCACAACCATCCATAATGTAATCTGATGCCCTCTTCTGGTGTGTCTGAAGATAGCTACAGGGTACTCATGTAAAACAAACAAACAAATCATTTTTTACAAAAAGCTGCTATTACAAATTGCTTAGGATAATTAAGAAATGCAAGTTAATAGTCAACTAAACTTATGGTCATGTTAGATACATGTTAATTACAGAAATATGTTTCCTAGGTTAAACAGTTAGGAATAGCTAGAAACAAGCAATGTTTGCCTACTTAGATATACTATAAGTAGGTGGTCTTCAAAAACCTCAGAGATCTACAGAATATGGCATTTAAAGATCTTTTATTAACATAAAGCTTTTCATGACGATGAGACATCTGCTCCTAGCAGCACCACCATTCTACTTCAAAGACAATGAGCATCAAAGAATATCCATATGGGGTTGGCTTCTTATATGGCAAGCTAGTCACTGGGCAAGAACTGCCCTTTCCTCAACTGCTGACAGCATGCTATCCAAACTGGACACAGGGAAGCTGACTGCTGAACCTTGCCAAGACAAGACAGCAGTCCTTCATAATTCCTCTTTTACGAAAAAGAAAGTTAGATATTCTGGGCCAGAAGGCCAAAGATGATGCTCGAATGACACAGAGGAACCTTGGGTGACTGTCCAGGTAGCCAGCAACCTCTTGTCATTTCTACAGCTTGCTCTGTACTTCCTGTTTACTCAGGCAACATTGTCCTTCTCTGGTCGCTGATGGGGTTAAAGACTAGATGATTATAGTTTCACAATTAAGCTTAAGTTGCTTAGGACTTAAGAAAATGTTTTACAAAAATCTAGAAAGATATTTTTAGGTTGGTAATGCAAGTTATTGTAAAACATAATTTAGGTATAGGACTTTGGACTCACCAAGATAGAACAGATAGTAGAATACTTTCCCCAAGGATGCCAAATACATACAGACTGGAAATTGTGAATTTTTACTGGATCATTTTCATAACTGTCCTTATGTATACAGTTTTTTATGTTAAAGAGCCTTTTATTGGACTAAAAGACAAAGATGTAGGGATAATCTTTTGGGTACTGTGTGGAAGCATCACCTTTAATTAAAAGCTGATGGCCAACAAGCTGAAACAAGATCAGACAGTGGAACATGTGGCAGGGGGAGGGAACCTCTAAGAGATAATGAGGGACAAAAATATTCCCCACCTGAACTTTGAGAAAGTTTGATGTATGAAACTAAAGAGCCATAACTAGACATATGGCAAACCTATATTACTATAAACTTGTTGAGTTACTAGCTAGTTGGGAAACAAGCCTAACTTGAAGGCCAGGGCATTAATTCATAAATAGTAAGTCTCTGGTTACACTCTTTCTTTACACATTTCATTATCACACAGTGGAAATAAAAGGCATGACAAATATTTTTTTAAAAGCTCTTCAACCGCCAGGTGGTGGTGGCACATGCCTTTAATCCCAGCACTTCGGAGGCAGAGGCAGGTAGATTTGAGTTCAAGGCCAGCCTGGTCTATAGAGTGAGTTCCAGGGCAGCCAAGGCTATACAGAGAAACCCTGTCTCGGGGGAAAAAAAAAACAAAAAACAACAACAACAACAACAAAAACAAACAAAAAACTCCTCAACCTAGCCAAAGAGACTCAGATTAAAGGATAATGTAACTTAAAACCAAAGTGCTGAATCCCAACATTACCTTCATCTTTTTCTAGTATTTCATCTTCTTCTGGGAATTTAACATTCTTCTTTTTCTTCTTTTTATTGCCAAGCATAATATCAAGGTCATCCTCTGGCTCAGCTGGCTCTTGAGCATCACTTTCAATCTTAACATCCTAAGAAATTGAAATGTCTCAATATTTTTATACTAGAACCATTTTTAATGACATAAACAAGTATCATTTTAGAATATTTTTCACATATTCATATATCTAAAATTATAGATGAGAAATGTCTCTCTTAGGTACGCCAAATTTCCTCAGACTATCAAATACTTAAACTATGAATTCCTCAAGATAAATTTTAAGATTGCTTACCTTTCTTCAGCTCTTCCTTTTTATTACAGTTTTTGGATATTGTTATCTGTATCCTACACTAGGTACTACCTGAGTCACTTGAGAAACTCCAATATTCTTCAATCTTTTAACTAACCATATTCAGCAGGAACAGGATTCAAGAGTATTTTAAAGTTTCTCTACTTGCTCCATACTGTATTTTATTCTTATTAAATGTTCTGAACAGGTAAATCTACAGAGGCAAATTTACCAGTAGCTGAGGCCTAAGGTAGGCATTTATAAGAACTGTAGAGTGACAATGATCATGGGCTTTGTTTTCATAAAGATATAAGTGTTCTGAATTGATAAGTTATAGAACTCTGAATATGCTACAGCCATTTACTGTCAATTATACTTAATAAACTTTCTTGCTTCGTTATTCATTACTGTATTTGCAGGTATACTTGTTTATGCTGATGCTTCCCCTCAACTCCTCTCCATCCCTTTAAGGGTCAATGGAAGGGATTTTCCTACCACACCAAATACATGGTCATTTTTCACACAATTCTCCAACTCCCTAATACAAATTAGGTACCATCTTATTCATTTGTAATGGAACACTAACTTCCTGGAATAATTACTCAGATATCCCATGTTTAAATTAAAAACTTGACTTCATAGTTTAAGGGCTCTCATTAAATGTCTCATTAAAGGTGACACTAGTGTCACCTACACTTTTGCTAAGCTACAAATGTAAAGACCTTCCACCTATATTCAGTAATTTGCTAAAAACTCAGCAAAGTGTTTTACTTATTATCATCAGTTTTTATAAGATTAACTGAGGAGCAGCCAAATGGAAACAATGCACACATAGGACAAGCTACTGGGAGTAAGGAGCTGAGGGAGTCGAGAAAAGCCCAGTATATAAATATAAACATACACGGCTAGAAGTCACCAACCTGGAAGCTCTTTGAACTCCATGACTTAGGACGTGACAGAACTCAATTTCCACACTGTCCATTCTCAGAGTTAAAGTTCCAAACCCTAATTATAGCTTGATCTTCTTAGTGACTAACCATCCATCCTAAGAAACTATCTGGATACCAGATCTCAAGAGCAAAACATGGGTCTTTGAAGACTTAGAAGGTTTTCAGGAGTTGAACACGGGGAACCAGAAGTAAAAACCAAATTGTTTTTATTACATGTATTACATCAGCTTTGTAGCTGTGAAGAAGTTGCTGGGCGCCAGTTCAATAAATGACACCATGAAATAGGGAAAGACAGACTTCCTAGAGCATCAGGGCCATGTGATGATTGGGTGGACAGATACAGCCTAACTCCAAGGTTCCTTGCTGTGGGCTTGAATATGAAAAAGGCACATTAAGTCCTAAAGACTCCTAAATGCCACAAAAGAACAGAGGCCCTGCCTAAGGTCCTTGGCTTCCAGTTCCTCATGTTATCCTGCTCACTAATCCAAGTATATTACCAATATGATCATAATTATTACATGTTTTGTATCTACATCTTAAACAACTGCTGATAATGATTATAGTAATTTCACAGATCTTAGCAGGTAAATTTAAATAGATGGAATAAGTGAAACTCAAACATAACATCTTAAATCTAGCTGTGTAGTTTTGATGCCACATTAAACATATCAATATACAGTATTAGCTAGATACCCAGAAGCAGAGAAAAAAGTAAAAGAGCATTTAATAGAAGTAGAACTCATTGGTAACTTTTCAGGACAAAGCTACTGGGGGAAAAAAAAACAATCAGAGGCTGTAGAGATGGTTAGAGATTAAAAGCACTGGCTGCTTTTCCAGAGGTCCTGAGTTCAATTCCTATCAACCACATGGTAGCTCATAATCATCTAAAATGACATCTGGTGCCTTCTTCTGGTGTGCAGGCATACATCCAAGGAGAACGTTGTATACACAATAAATAATAAATCTTAAAAAGTAAGATAAAATCTACTAACAAGTCAAGCATTAACCAAGATAGATCACAACCATCTGTAACTCCAGTTACAGGATATCTGACGTCCTCTTCTGGTCTCTGTGGACAATGCATGCATGTGGTATAAAATTTTATCAGACAAAACATTAAAAAAAAAAAATTAAAAAAAAATTTTAAAAGATTTATTTATTTTATATATATGAGTGCTCTAGCCACATATATACCCATATGCCAGAAAAGGGCATCAGATCCCATTATAGATGTCTGTGAGTCACCATGTGGTTGCTGGGAATTGAACTCAGGACCTCTGTAAGAGCAGTCACTACTCTTAACCACTGAGGTATCTCTCTAGCCCTTGTAAAAAAATATTTTTAAATAGTCTAAATTATCCTTGAAATAACTCTGGGCAAAGAAACAGAACAAAAACCACCAGTTAAAAAAAACAAAAACAAAAACAAAAACAAAAAAAAACACAAAAAAACAAAAAGCCGGGCAGTGGTTGCACATGCCTTTAATCTGAGCACTTGGGAGGCAGAGCCAGGCGGATTTGAGTTCAAAGCCAGCCTGGTCTGCAGAGTGAATTTCAGGACAGCCAGGACTATACAGAGAAACCCTATCTTGAAAAAAATAAAAATAAAAAAATAATAACAACAATAATAATCTTATTTGGGGCCTGGAGAATAGGCTCAGCAGTTAAGAATGCCTGCTATTCTTAAAGAGGACCTGAGTTCAATCCCCAGCACTCTCTGACCTCCACAGGTACCTGCACTCACATGCAGAAACCCACATAGTCATATACATATAATTTTTTTAAAAAAATCTTATCTCATTTGAATGCCTCAACAAATTGTACACATTGACTCACTGTAATCACCAATACAACTTGCTGACAGGATGGTCATCAAAACTATGACCTTGTTAAATAGATTACTGAGTAAATTACCAACTAAGAATACACTTCATGCTGGGCAGTGGTGGCACATGCCTTTAATCCCAGCACTTGGGAGGCAGAGGCAGGCAGATTTCTGAGTTCAAGGCCAGCCTTGTCTACAGAGTGAGTTCCAGAACAGCCAGGGCTACACAGAGAAACCCTGTCACGAAGGAAAAAAACCACTTCATTTAGGTTTGAGCAAGTAGAAGTGGCATTAGCTGCAACTACTAAAGAAAAACTTCAGTACATAGTAAAAAAAAAAATAGGCTCCTCGGTATGTGATTGTTTATGCTTTTTTTCACTATGAATATATATTTATGATTATACAGACACATATACACACAAAACTACTATATGCTCATTTTATAAATGTGTGGGTTTTGTTAAGAGTGACATCTGCAGACGGTCTCTCTGTGCGTGGTGTATGTGTGAGTCAATATACATTTGCCTAAATTTGTGGGTAGAGGCCTGAGGTTGACTTCTGGATATTTTCCTCAATTACTTCTCCACATTATTTGTATTGCCTGTTTGGATTAACAGTAAGTCAGTCTAGAAATCTACCTGTTTCCACCCGGCCTAGTGTCACAGTTACAGGTGCATATTGTCAGGCAGGCACTCATCCTTGGAGACCTAATTGCCCAGTAGACACTTTAGCCACTGAGTGATCTCCCTAGCCCCATGTTTAAAATGGTAGCTCTCAGGCAAGGAAGAATAGTCTTTCAGCTTCTCTGTTCACCAACCCACCCTCCTATTCAACTTCCTACTCACCTATCTACATTTTACTCAAGTAATTTTCAGATTATCTGTATTGGAAATCAATCCAAGAGGACATAACCATATATGATCGTGTATCAGAGCACTCTCCACAGAACTGACCAAAGAAGTCTAATTTTCCTATAGAGTTACTGCCATCAGCTACCATCTTCAACACTAGGGGATATTCTTGGCTGCTACTGAAAGTTTAACAAGAAGCTATAGTAATATTTGTAATATTTGTTCCTCAAGATTTCTCAGTCAGAGACATTAGGCAAACAATTATGGTATGGTTAAAGACAGTGGACATTATCTGACTCCACTGTAATGATATAATACAATATATAAGGCCTAAATCCTCCCAACTATATATCTTTATACCATGTAGTCAGATACATTCCTAACAGTAGTAGCTAACTGCTAAAAGCAAAGCTACCAAAAGATGAGAAAAGGAGGAAAACAGCTATTGGCAACCTTACCAGAATCCCAATTTTACCTTCAATAAGAAAATAAAACTACCTTTATAGCTTCTTCAGCTTCATCAATATCAAATATCTTTTTTGTCTTTTTCTTCTTTTTCTTTTGATTAAAGAAGTTCAAGTCATCTAAGTCATCAGAAGCATCTAAAATAGATGACAAATTTCCAGACATTAGCAGTTAACAAAGGCAAGCACCACACTGAGTTATGCCAGTTCCTTTCTCAAGTACTCCTAGGGTAGTCCTGCCACAGCCATCAAAGTTAGGGTTTTAAAGAAACTGACAGGTGGTGGTGGGGCACACCTTTAATCCCAGCACTTGGGAGGCGGAGGCAGGCGGATTTCTGAGTTCGAGGCTAGCCTGGTCTACAATGAATTCCAGGACAGCCAGAGCTATACAGAGAAACCCTGTCTCGAAAAAAAACAAAAAAAGAAACTGACAAGCCAACTCAAGTTTTCCAGAAGGATCTAGTTAGGAGCCCAGGGCAAAACCACGAAACTCAATAATCAGACCCTGTAATGTCAGAGAGCATTCCTGAAACACTCTCAAAGACTATCCAACCCTATCTCTTCACTTGTCTACTTTCCTGTACTACCCAACCTTCTACCCGTCAATGTCTGGCTCCAGCTCTACCAAACCAGTGGAGGAAGTAAGGCTTCCACAACAACTGTGACTGCCACAACTATTCACCTTTTTTCCTACTGTCTTCTTCGTCAGCTTCCACATCTTTTTCTTCAGTTGGTTCTGGCTCCACTTCTTTTGTCTCTGAGGGCTGGGTTTCTTCTGTCTGGGCATCACCTTCTTCATCTAACATAAAAGGCTTCTTCTTCTTCTTTTTCTTTTTGCTCATAGTAGGATCAAAAATCATCTGTTTTAATTTAAAAACACCAAGTGATAATTCCTAATGAAGCTCACATTCCAAATATCCTTTATTCTCAAAAAACATATTCTTAAAAGAACAGGATACATTAAAATGCCAAAAGTGGGGCTGGGGAGATGTCCTAGACTTGTTCCCCATCACTTGCTTATTTGCATCCTCCCTTTCACATGCAATACACACAATAAAAATACAAAACAGAATTTACAGAAAGTCCACCTAACTTCCTTTACATTATTAAACATGGGGAGAACCTTACAAACGCCTTTTAATTTGTAAGCTATCATAAGCTACAATAACTTCATTTTTACTTTCATGGGCAAATTTAGACCTGAACAAATTGTGAAATTTATTAAAAGGAATTTAGCAACAACCTATGTTGCATCCCTCATTTATGGGTGAAGATTAACAATGTCTAGGCAGATGATAAACATTTTATTTAAGGTTGATAGATGCTAACACCAGACGACCTAAGACTTGATTTTTAAAATTTTCATCTGTTGCGTGTCTGGAGAAGTTAGAGGTAAATACAAAATCAAGATATGTCTATATGTATGAAACTATCAAAACAGTAGACAAAATATTCTAAAAAACTAAAAATTTATTCTGAAGTTCACACCAACCTTAACTTTTTTTTAAGATTGTATTTATTTATTTATTATGTATATGAGCATACTGTAGCTGTCTTCAGACACACCAGAGGAGGGTATAGGATCCCATTACAGATGATTGTGAACCATCATATGGTTGCTGGGAATTGAACTCAGGACCTGTGGAGAGCAGTCAGTGCACTTAACCACTGAGCCATCTCTCCAGCCCACAACCTTTTAAGGAAACCTATCAGCAACCTTTACTGCAAAAAATTTTTTTAAGGAATCCTTTACTGTTTTTTGTTATGGAATATGAAATGTTCACAAGCTACTTTCATCTAAATCTATTGTAGAACAAGTAAAAAATTAATTTCTAACCTGTACACTGTTTATACTGATCCCTTGAAATAATTTGAACACACAGGGCATACTCCTGCTAGTGAAAAAAGCGAAATCTTTAGTCAAACAGAACTGGATTCAAGTCCAAAGTATTTTTTTCCTACCATGTTTAACCTTATCATTTTGTTCATTGTGTAGTGATTAAGCACACTGCAACATAATTACCTTGAGTCCAATCCTGACTCTAATTCATATGTGAGTTATTCTATGCTTCATCTGTACAATGGAGATAACTGATAACAACCATGACAAAGTTAGTGGGAGAATCAACTAACTGATTGTTACTAACACTAACACTGATCCTGTCAGTGATTTGATTTTCCAGACATAACAAAACTGTTTTTAAAAAACTTCCAAATTGATTCTAATAACTAACTGTAATTCCTTTATGTCCATCCAAGACTAAAACCAAACTATAGTTTGTAATAAGGGAAATCACATAGCAGACAAGTCTGTGCAAGGTATTATGGAAATTTTCATACAGCGTCACTACCAAAAGCAAGTCCAGTGCCGACTTCCTACAGGGCCTGAGGTAATCCTACATGGAAGAATGCTGTATTCTGTTAGAGTTCAAGTGTTCTTCAAGTAGGAAGACGACTTGGCACAAGGGCAAATGAAAGTCCAGGCAATGAAATTTTGATTCTGGCGTGCTTACGATCCATGCATTTTTTTTCAACCCTAAGTTTCCCTGATCTACTAGTGGCTTTTTCTGAGTTTGCTTCTGTGGCTGGTCTTGAACTCCCAAACCAAGTGCTGGGATTATAGGAGCACACTACTACCCCTGGCTCAACTGCCTTTTTCACCATTATACCTTATCAAGACAGATCAAAGAAGGGGAGATCCTAAAATGATCAGATAGCTTCACAGTTACCTTTTCACCCTCAAGAAAATTCTAATTTAGGTCTACAGTAGGTAACCTGCAGCCTAATAAAGGCCAGTAGTAAACACGCAGAAATCTTATGCCACACTGTAATTATGTTCCCAGAATACTTAACACACGTTTAACATATTAATACTTAATTTTGTTCACACAACCCTGTAAAATAGTTGCATAAGGAAACCAGAAATCCTAAGTCAGTACCCAAATTTTTACAAGGGATCAGTATAAACAGTGTACAGGTTAGAAATTAATTTTTCACTTAGATAGATAGATCAAAACCTTAACCCATTTTCATATCCCCAGATCACACTTGCCAGCTTGGGATATACATTAAGACCTTGGCTTAAAAAGTTTCATATTGAGGCTGGAGAGATTACTGAGCAAGCAGAGGATTGGCTGCTCTTACAGGACCCAGGATCAATCTCCAGCACCCACAAGGCACCTCAAAACTGTTCCAGGGAATCTGACACCCTCACAAACAGACATAGGCAAAACACCAATGTATCAATGTACATGAAATAAAAATAATTTTCGCCAGGCGGTGGTGGTGCACGCCTTTAATCCCAGCACTTGGGAGGCAGAGACAGGCGGATTTCTGAGTTTGAGGCCAGCCTGGTCTACAGAGTGAGTTCCAGGACAGCCAGGGCTATACGGAGAAACCATGTCTCGAAAAACAAAAAAACATAAAAAAAAGTTTTGTATCGAGCTCCCCTTAGGGGCATACACCTTTAATTCCAGCACTTGGGAGACGAGGCAGGTAGATATCGTAGCTCGAGGCCAGTCTCATCTACAGGGTTCCAGGACAGCCAGAACTACACAGAGAAATACTGTCTTGGAAAAACAACAACATAAAACATTTAAAACTATTTTAAGTTTTTTTTTTTTTAAATTTTAAGTTTTTTTAAAAAAAAGTTTAGTGCTGGGCAGTGGTGGTGCACACCTTTAATCTCAGCACTTGGGAGGAAGAGGCAGGTAGACTTCTGAGTTCGAGATCAGCCTGGTCTACAGAGTGAGTTCCGGGTCAGCCAGGGCTACAGAGAAACTCTGTCTCAAAAAAACAAAAAAAGTTGAGTTTTGGTGATGCTGGGGACTAGGGTCTTGTGCTTAGCACACTAAGAGTAAGCCGTCCTCAGTCTTTCTTTTGTGTGTGTTGGGGTGGTGTTTTGCGCTATATTGTTCTCAAACTCAGAGATCTACCTGTCTCTACATAGGCCTTAGTTTGGGGATTAAAGGTGTGAGCTAGCCATAATTAGATTTTTTTTAAAAAGTTAAGATTCTTTTTGGAAATACCTTACTGGATTTGTGCAAAAACCCACTGTTCTAACATCTTGTGGATGGGACTCAAGAGTAATAAAGTCTAAGATACTGACATACTTTTGAGAGGAAAAATCTTAACTTGATAGCAAATTTGGACCAGCCTGGGTATACTGTAACATTTCTCAAAACAATAAAACTTCCAAATAGTCTAAACATTTCTGAATACCTGTACATTAGGGAACCTTTCCTTCCTTACCAAAGAGCATCCACATTCCTAAAGGTAGTGGTTTTATTAGGTTAAAAGGTTGTAGTAAGTTTGTAATTTAATTACCAGGTTTAAAAAGGAGTATGTGCACGTTATGTCAATAAACCACTTAAAGAACGACTATGTTTTAAAATATCCTTATTCTCTACTCTGCCTACCAATAAGAATAACCAACTCTGGAATGTCCCTTGAGGTTTACAAGTCACTTCAAGTCTAGGTTTTTAGTTAATCCATCTAAGTTAACAATCATAAGGGCTTTGCCAGGTAACACTTCCCTAGTCAACAGCACCAGGTAAATCAAAATCACAACCCATTTTCATATCTCCTTCTACTAATAAATTCAACCTGAGTAAAGCCAAAGGCTAAGGTTCTAGTCCTATTCAACTTAAACATGGCCTAACCAACATGGGTCCTCATTTTCCATTTATAAAATGAAGCTGTACTGACAAGTCTAAGGGTCAAGTTACATACTTTTGGCTTTTAAGAGACTGTGCTGGGGGTTGGAGAGAGGGCTCAGTGGTTAAGAGCACTGACTGCTCTTCCAGAGGTCCCGAGTTCAAATCCCAGCACCCACATGGTGGCTCACGACCATCTGTCATGGGATCCGATGCCCTCTTCTGGGGTGTCTGAAAATAGCTACAGTATACTCATAAATAAAATAAATAAATACATCTTAAGAGACTGTGCTGGTCTGAATGTTGGTTCCACCATCTCTGCTTGATAAAATCCTGTTCATTCTCCAGAAAAGAATTCTTACCAAAAGACATCAAAAGATGTCATTATCAAGAAACCAATCTTTCCATGCCCCCACATCACTACAGGTGTTATCTATTACTTCTTACTACACCATACTTTACCACAGAAGTGACAGACAGGACAATATAGCAATATATAGGTAGTCATTTTTAAGTTTGGAACATGAGTAGAAATAAAACAAGGGCTAAACACTTTCTGAACTTTTCTAACACACAATGCAGTACCTAAGAGCAATGTCTAACATGTCTTTCAAGCAAGAAACACCTATCTCTTTCAGCTTTTAGTGGGTTTGCAAGAGCCTCCTAGTCATTTAGATGAAAGCATATTGCACAGAGCTAGGGTTCTATTACCAGCTCAGCCACTAGGAATTTTATTAGAGGCATTGCACAACTCTAAGCTCCAATTTGCTCATCTCTAAAATGGACTAATAGGATCTTACTTTACAAAACTCTGGAAACCAGCTTAAACTAGTTCCCATGAAACAAATCTAATTCCATAATGCAGTTTCCTAAGTCCTCCATGAACTAGCCAGCATCTACTTCAACCAAACTAGTGAGTGAATACTTCACTTTCTATGCACCCTTTTTCCTTTCTTGACCATAAACGCCTTGTGATCAGTTTTCTCATTGGTTGAGAAAAATCTGATCATTTCTAGAGCCCACTCAAAAGCCAACTCTGCACAGGGCCTTCAACTATTCCTCTTACCCCTCTCCTAGGCCTATAAGTCGAGTAAGTCACAAATTCTTCATAAAGTACTTTCTTAGGGCTAGGAGGATTAGGCTTCTAGGTCCAATGTTAAGCAATAGACAGGACCACTTTTTTTAAAAGCCATTTAATGTTATGTGAACTAGGATAAATCTGGAAAGGCAAAACCCAAAAAGGTTAAAAAAAAAAAAAAAAGAAAGAAAGAAAAAGAAAGAAAGAAACAAAGAAACAATAAAACGGGGGACGGGGCTTGAAATATTCTACCGAGATCCAAACCCAGTCAACTTCGCAGTTGGACTTTCTGGAGCTCATCTCGCCTGTTAAAGGAAACTTAGGGACTCGGACCCGAAAACTTTGCTCGAAAGGTGGTCACTTTCTGAGACTAAAATCTCGTTTCCTCTGGCTTTTTAGATTCCTGTCTTAAGAAATAAGAGCGGGAAACCGGAGCGAGATATCCGCCCGGAAAAGCCAGCCTACAAAGTTTAACCCCAGTGCTCCACCGGAGCCGAGGGGCTTCTCAGGGCACCCTGACCCCTCAGCCGTGAGAGCCGAGGTGGTAATGTTTAAAAAGGAAGGCCGGGGCTGCCGGCCCTAATTCTGATTAACTAGGCATTCGAACCCTCTCAGAGAGGACGACTCAACACGCTTTCCATTCCGAAACCCCGATCACCGTAGGAGACAGGCTTCGACGACGACGCCCTGAGGAGAGCTGGGTGAGCCCAAGTCCTCGGATCCAGAGTCCTCTCCGGCTCCACCGCTCCGGGACGCCTAGGCCGGGCTGCTCCACATGGCGGCCGGCGACCGCTAGGCCGCAGGCCCGGCTTCCCGCACCGGTGTGGGTTCGGCTTCCTGCCTCCGTCCTTAGCCCTAACTCCAGGCTCAGGCTCTCACCTCGTCCCCGGACATGGCTGTGGTTCGAGCGGGTTCAGCAGGGATGGAAAGTCAGACCAGTCGGCTTCACAGCCCGGAGTCAGCGGAGCTCCTACCGACACCTCTCACAGCACCGCGCTAGGCTCTTGCATCAGCGAAAGGGAACGACACCCCGCCCTCCTCTCAAACGTTGGAAGTGCGTCTGCGCAGAGCTCGTCCAGGCGCAGGCGTACAGTAAAGCCAACCTTACGTGCTGCTCGTGGCGCGAGTTACCAGGCGACTCCCCGGCGCCGGGCATACTGGGACTTGTAGTTTGCCTAGAAAAGACCGGCGCTTGTGCTTCATGAGTTTCGAGGGCGTGCACGGCTGTTTTAACGCGTCAGGATGTTCGGGTTCTTGTGCTGCTGGTTACCTAAGTGGTTCAAACAGTGCTGTGTTGCTTGTAAAGTGAATTTGGGGCCGTTTTTCCGGTTTAGGTTAGTGAAACCCTAATAACCCGTGAGGCTGATTTCACACTTGCCCCTAGAAGTGGTCTAGTGTTCGAGGAATTCCAAGTCGAAGCTGAAGACATGCACCTCACTAAGGGCGTTTCACCTCGTGAAAGTTTAACCTTCTAGCTTTTTACTTCAGAAGTTTCTTCCCTGGTTTTCCATAGTTAGACCGAGGAACGAAGCCGTCCTCTGAGAAGAAACAGCCCAGCAAGCTACAGTCTGTCAGGAAGCTTCGAAATACAGTCATAACTAGCTTAATAAAGGGGCTATGTTGAGAAATGTGTAGAGTAGGTAATTAACTTGTTGACGAACTTCATACCACACAAGGAAAGACACTACAACGTCCTAGGCAATATAATCTTCTGGGACCATTAATTATGTGTCCTTTTTTGGCTAAACCTTCCTTATATGGTACATGACTCCTTGTTTATGAAGCCTTTGCTAGACAATTCTGGATGCATCATCCATTTTCCCTGAGGAGATACAGCTGCCACTTAGGGAGGTCTGGGAGGATGTTCTTGTAGTTAAAAATAAAAAACAAAAACAAAAAAAAAAATTAAAACAAAAAAAAAAAAAGAAAAGAACAAAACAACAACAAAAAAACCAAACCAACCAACCAAACAAACAAAAAACCTGTGCTTAGCATCACAGGGACCTGCACAGCCCCACTGTTTGAAAGAATGCACACTTGGGACTTCTCAGGTGATTGAAGGGATAGCTCAAGTAAGTAGATGCTATCAGGAGATGGGAGTAATTATTAGGTTTTTTAATGCTCCTTGCATAAAAAGAATCAAATGAGGATTAATCTATGATTAGTGAAAAAGGCCCTCGTGTTAGAAGAGATGGGGAAAGTATTTAGTGATTTTTGTAGTTGGCAAAATGTTCTTCTTGATTTATTTCTGTATTCATACTTGATTACTGAGTTTGTCTTTGTTTTGATATACTGAAATCACAAAATGGTCTGTCTGAGCTGGGCATGGTAGCACTTACCATCCTAGCACTTGAGAAATAGAGGCATGAATATCAGATTTCATAACCAGCCTGGACTAGATAAGATTTTATCTTTTTTAATTAATTAATTAATTAATATACTTTACATCCTGTCCAAAGTTTCTTCTTCTCTCAGCCCTTAGCCCCCATTCACTCCTCCTCCATTTCTCTTCAGAAAGGGGAGGCCTCCCTCCCATGGCTATCAACCCACTCTGCCATATCAAGTTGGAGTAAGACTAGAGACATCTTATCCTATTGAGGCTGGATGAGGCAGCCCCGTAGGAGGAAAGGGTCCCAAAGGCAGGCAACAGAGTCAGAGAAAACCCTGCTCCACTGTTAGGAGTCCCCCTGAAGATCCAAACTACACAACTATAACATATGTGCAGAGGGCCTAGGTCTGTCCCGTACATGCTCCCTGGTTAGTGGTTCAGTCTCTGTGGGCCCCTATGGGCCCAGGTTAGTTGATTCTGTAGGGTTTCCTGTGGTGTCCTTGACTATTCTGGCTCCTACAATCCTTCCTCCTCCTCTTCCACAGGATTCCCCGGGCTAAGGTTTGCCTGTGGGTCTCTACATCTGTTTCCATAAGTTGCTGAATGAGGCCTAAAGTTATGCTAAATTCCTGTCTGGGGTCCCTGGTGCTGGAGTGACCTCTAGGAAAGCAGCCAGAGTTGTGGATGAGAATATGGAGCCCAGAGGATGGGGTGAGATCTTGTCTTAAACAACAACAAACAAACAAACAAACAAACCGGGCAATAGTGGCTTTCTGAGTTTGAGGCCAGCCCAGTATACATAGTGAGTTCCAAGACAGCCAGAGTTACATAAAAAAACCCTGTCTCAGAAAAAAAAAAAAAAAAAAAAGATGGTTTTAGTGTCTTCTTACTGATCGTTTTGCTGTGCACTAAGTATAAACTTATTGTTGTGTTAGACTCATGGCTAATCCTAAATATAAATTAAAACAGTATTCTCTGAAACTATTTAGTTCAGCACACACTAGATGATAACAGCCAGCACAGCTCCCCACTGTCTGAGGCTGCTCTCCTTCCAATTATGCTCCATAATCCTTAACTTGTTCTCAGCTTTAGACCTGAAGATAACTGAGATAACCCACAAATATTTAGAAATGCTTCCTGCTGCATGTCTGTACCTAAACTAGACAGAGCATATCCTTGCCTCCAAGGAACTTACAATTTAGCGAGAGAGATAGTTTATTTCGTTCCATTTTCCAGATGAAGAAACCACTTGTAGAGCATTGAAAATGTATCCACAGTCAAATACAGACAACAAAGAAAGTGAAACCCTGACAACTTGATAGCTGTGGCTGTTCTTTTACTTTGGGAATCCGAACCGCTGCCACCAAACCACAGTCTTCTTTAGCTACCAGCATCTATGCATACCAGGATTTTTTACCAGCAACACTATTGGCAGTTTGGACAAGACAACTCTGTTCCCTGCATGGAGGCTCTTCAGTACCTGGTCTATATTCAGAGATGCCTGTAGCTCACTCCCTCCAGTCATGACATTACCTCATGTCTCCTGGGGGCGGGGTTGGGGAGGCTAGGGGCGGGGCTTGGCTGAGGTGGCTGGGATAAACATTGCCCCTGGTCGAGAACCACTAATACACACATCTTTTCTCTTCTTAGGCTATTGAGATATAACAAATACTCCTGGCTAGTTCTCAGCTGGATAAGTAGAAAGGGCTTGAAGAGGAGAAGATGACGCTGTGGATCAAGTTTCAGAAAAGCCTGTTTATTCAAAAGTGAACGAAAGGAAAAATAAAGTAGAAATGAAAGTAAAAGTGACAGAAATGGAGAAAGGGTGTTCACAGGAAATCACCTTTTCATAATTCAGTCCATGCTAGCAAAGATAGTTGACTCTAATGAACCCACTAAGGAAGTCATGCTTTCTAGTACTTTGTCAATTTAACCCAGGCTAGAATCATCTGAGAGAAGGGAACTCCAATTGAGAAAATTCCACCATAAGATTGGTGTGTAGGCAAGCCTGTAGGGCATTTTCTTAATTAGTGATTGGTGGGGGAGGACCCAGCCCTTTATGGCTGGTGGTCCTAGAGTCGATAAGAACGCAGGCTGAGCAAACTACAAGAAGCAAACCAGAGGCCGGGTGCCTTTAATCCCAGCATTTGGGAGGCAGAGACAGGAGGATTTCTGAGTTCGAGGCCAGCCTGGTCTACAGAGTGAGTTCCAGGACAGCCAGGGCTACACAGAGAAACCCTGTCTGGAGGGGGGGGGGGCGGTGGGAGGGGGGAAGAAGCAAACCAGGAAGCAGCACTCCTTCAAGATCTCTGCATCATCTGCCTCCAGGTTCCTGCTCTGTTTGAGGAGCTGTCCTGACTTCCTTCCTGACGGACTAACACGTGGAAATGTGCCATGCACACTTTGTGTGACAGCAGTTTATGAGGCAAAAGCTTCAAGGAAGCCATCTCCTGCAACCCCTAACTCAGAGGTAGTCCAGATATGTCCTTGCTATAGTCTCGAGTTCTAGGTGTCCCTTAAGATAAACGTTGCTCTCTGACCTCCACCAATGTTCCAACATCTTAGCCAAACCCTGGCTTGGAATTTCTCATAGACAATGTTACACATTTAGACTAAAGATAATGAGGGGGGTAGGGCATTGACTAGCCCAAAAGAGAGACAGACAGACAGACAGACAGACAGACAGAGAGTGTAGCAGGAGAGCATTGGAGATTCGAGCCTTTACCCTCCTAGATGGCTCACCCGCAGCCTCTCATTACTCTGGCTGGGCCCGAACAGGCCTGAGTGAGCTGCACCGGTCCAGAGGAGATGGCTGCTGTTTTAGACCTAGTGTGTTTTAGATGGCCTCAGATGTACCTCGACCGCTGAGCTGTCAGATTTTTCATTTCTCTTTTGTAATGACTGTAAAAGTCTGATGCCATTTTGAGAAATACATTCAGATCCGGCACTTCCTTGTGTCGACTCTGTTATTTTTTCTTCGCCGAAGCCTTGCCAACCTGTACCAGGACCCTGTTTCCCCGAGAGTTGAGGGAGGCCCAGACTGGCTGGCCTGCGGCAGAAATGTAAGGCAAAAAACCCTTTCCTCCCCAAGTAGCTTTGGCCTTGTTTGGGTTTTGTTTGTTCATTTTATCATAGCAATCCTAACTAAGTCAGAAATCGGAAACCAGGTGTTGGGTATTACTATGAGAGACCTCACCATGTTGTTTTGGGGAAGATTGTGAAAGGACTTTGGACAACGTTGGGCTACAAATGACGCACACCTTTAATCCCAGCACTTGGGAGGCAGAGGCAGGCGGATTTCTGAGTTCAAGGCCAGCCTGGTCTACAGAGTGCGTTCCAGGACAGCCAGGGCTATACAGAGAAACCCTGTCTCAAAAAAACAAAACAACAAAACAAAAACAAAAACAAAAACAAAAAACAAAAGCATTGATTGTTCAAAGCTTGGTGAACTGCTCTGTGGGAGCTTGGAAGATAAACATGCTGAGAGCAATGTAGAGAATGGAGTCCTAAAGACTCTCTCAGGGCCATTGAATATTTTAAGAATTTGTAAGTCTGGTTAGCTGGAGCTGAAAAAAAAAAAAAACCATCAGCTGTGATTAACAAGAGACCACAAAAGACAAAGTAAAACCTTTGATTTACCGAGACAATTGATGCTGGTCAGCTGGCGCTAAGAAATTAATGGTGATTGAGACGAGCCCAGCATGACTGAGGTAAAATGTGCTGGGAAGTGCTTCCTCAGAGTTAGCCCACAGAAGCTAGCCAAGCTAGCTGAGGTGGACCTTGTGTTAGCAACCAAACTTGGTGCTGTGTAGGAATCTTCCAGGCGGTGCTGGTTTTGAAGACATTGAAGGGGTTTATGGAGAGCAGCTGAGGCTTGGCACAGTGAGAGGCCAGGAAAGGCTGTTGGTGAAGGGGCAGCCTCAGTAGCAGTTGAAGCTCCAGGGTTGAAGAGATCATGAAGTTGAGGCTTGGCACCATGGAGAGAGAGTTCAGGAGAGGCTACTAGCATTAGGGAAGCTCAGTTGTAGCAAGAGATGTTAGCATTTTGGAGATGTCAGTGCCCTGGGATGACCACCAAGAATAGAAGCCGCAGTGGATTGGAGCCAATCGGCACTCAGAGGACAAGCTGTGTGTGTTGCAGAAGGCAGAGCTAGGGAAGTGACCCAGAAGACTGGGGGTGAATCCCAGATATTGGACATTGAATTATTTACAATGTTGGAGTTTGGTTTTGCTTTGTTCGTATTGTGAGTGTGCTCCAGTCTTAACCTAAGGAAGTATTTTGATTTTCTAGGAACCCACAGTTGAGAGACTTGGAAGTTTTAAAAGAGATTTTTGGATTAAAAAAAAAAAAGTCTTTGGATTTTTACAAGAACTGATTTTTTTGTCCGTTTCTGAGGAAATTTTACTGGCCTTTTGGATAAAATTTATTTGCCAAGAAGTATGATCCCGTCATACTTATGCTGGAACCAGTGCATGGCCTCCTGTGTTTGGCCCCAGTGCAGCCTGTTCTCCTCTTCTTGTCTGCGATGCTGAAACCTGGCCTACCCAGCACTACAGCCCAGGCTGCAGATGCTAATGCTCGGGTCATATTTGACGCCCAGATCAATGTGTTCTTGAATCCCAAAACCAAAGTTTCCAGTATCTGAGAGGTTATTTTTCCACAATTCATACTCCCGCACCTGCGGGCCTTTCTCCAGAATTTCTTCTGCCGTGGCTCCACGGACTGTGCCATGAATGGCAATCTCTTCATTTTTCTGGATAGTGTGTCTAGCTTTGGAAAACACAGGGGTCTGGCCTATGAGCTGCTCCAACACCTTGGCCGCCCGAGCCAGTCTGTCTCTGCTCTCCCCCACACAGATACTGAGGCAGAGCTTGCGGATGTGAAGTTCCCTCGTGGGGTTCTCCTTCCACTTTGATCTTGCGCCACGATGGAGAACAGGAAGCAGAACTGAACTTTTAAAGTATTTGAACTGGTAAAGACTGCGGTACTTCTAAGTTGATAATGTTTTACGTTTGTGATGTGTATTAATCTGAGATCTTGGAGATAAACCCTCCCCCAAAAGGGAAACATTTCGGGTTGGTTTTTCTTTTTTTTTTTTTTCCTTTGAAACAGGGTTTCGTTGTGTAGCTCTGGCTGTCCTGGAACTCATGCTGTAGACAAGGCTGGCCTCGAACTCAGAAATCCGCCTGCCTCTGCCTCCCAAGTGCTGGGATTAAAGGCTTGCACCACCACTGCCTGGTGAAAGGTTACGTTTTAAAAAAATTTTGTGTGTCAAATTGTCGAGGAGTCTATTGCCCTATGCAATTTTACATCAACTTGACTCAGGCTACAGTCCTCTGAGAAGAAGGAACCCCAACTGAGGAAATGCCTCAGTAAGATTGAGCTGTAGGCAAGCCTGTAGGGCATTTTCTAAATTAGTGATTGATGGAGGAGGGCCCAGCCCATTGGGAGTGGGGTCATCCCTGGGCTGTGGCCCTAGAGTCTATAAGAAAGCAGGCTGAGCAAGCCACAAGGAACAAGCCAGTGAGCAGCACTCCTCCATGGCCTCTGCATCAGCTCCTGCCTCCAGTACAGCAGTAGTCCTCACAAGGTCTTCTTGTCCCTCTACTCCTTGTTTGGGAGATGTTGCTAAACGCAACAAATAGTCACTTCTATGAAAAAAAAAATTTTTTTTTCATCATGGAACCAAGTGTAACTACACTTTACAGGAATTAGGAGGTGTAGCCTTGCTGGGGAAAATCTGTCACTGGGGGTGGGTCTGGGGTTTCTGGGGTTTCAAAAGGCCATACTAGATACAGTCTCTCCCTCCCTCCCTCTCTCCCTCCCTCCCCCCCCCCCTCTCTCTCTCTGGATCAGTATGCAGCTCTCACCGACTGCTCCAGCATCTACCTACATGCTGTCATGGTCCCTGCCATGATGATAATGGACTAAACCGTTAAAACTGTAAGCAAACCTCCAGTTAAATGCTTTCTCTTGGAATAGTTGCCTTGGTCATGGTGTCTCTTCACAGCACTAGAACAGTGAGTGACTAAGACACTGGCCAAACTGATCACCCGAGTTCAGTCCTGGAACTCCAAAGAGTTGTTCTCTGAGAAAAGCACACTATGGCACATGTGTGCAACATTGGGGCCATAATAATAATAATAATAATAATAATAATAATAATAATAATAATAAT
>JADRCD010213865.1:0-38206 GCA_019843815.1 Montemys delectorum
ATCTATCTATCTATCTATCTATCTATCTATCTATCTATCTATCTATCATCTGTCTCTAGCATCTATATCTATCTAACTCTATTATCTATCTATTTTAGATAGATATATAAAAAAATACAACCTACTCACTCCATTAGTGTAAAGATGACTAACACGAGTTGGAGATTTTAGTGTGGGGTCTTATGTAATGGTATTTATCATTGAATATATCAGTAGACATACATCTCTATTAATAAAATATTTCTTTTTCAACTTACAGCATCAAAACCTACATTTATTTCTATATTGGCTGTAAAAATCATCTGTTACCATCTAAATGATTATGAAACAGAAAAAGCAAAAAAGTGGTGTTGTATGAAGTTGCTTTTAAGTTTACTGGAAAGGGACACAGGGTTGGACACTCTTGGTGGCCAAGAGGACAAAAGTTTCTTTTCAGGAGATGCACAGAAAGACAGATCTTTATTTTCATGTAACCAAGAAACAAAGTTTCTTCTTCATGGGACATTCTGGGACACAAGCAGGGTCATTTTCTCACAGTTATCACCAAGGCACAAGGTTTCCATCAACTCCAAATATAGATGGCTTGGATATGCGCAAGTCAGGAACACACGGGTTTTGTCAGGCTTCTGTTACAGAGGGAAGGCCATGCATGCTGGAGAACTTCCCACAGAGGACAAGAATATAAAATATTCTTTAAAAAATTTTAAACATAGAATATTTCAAAATATTAGTTAAATTTTTATAATGATTTTCCCATACAAAGAAGTGAATCTAGATTCATTGTGGTGTGTAGATAAGATTGTAGCATGAGATTGCATGAGACTAGTAAGATTCTCAGTTAAAGCATTTGCTGGGCAAGCCAGACAACCTGAGTTGGATTCTGGACTCCACATAAAGGGAAAGGAAAGAACCCAATTTGGTTTGACTCATATCCCCTCACATAAACGCACAATAATAATTAATAAAAGCATGAGATTTTATATTTTAAAATACGTAGACCTAGCTGGGTATAGTGGCACATGCCTTTAATCTCAGCACTTGGAAGACAGAGGTAGGTGAGTCTTGGTAAGTTCAAGGCCAGCCTAGCCTACATAGTGAGTTCCAGTACAGCCAGAGCTACACAGAAAAGTACCTTCTCAAAGACACACAAAAAAGAAATATTTTAAAAGGAAATATTAAAAATACAGAATGTGAAACATCACATTTTAGTTATTTTTGTTTGAAATTTCCCTTTGGGGGTTGAACAAAACTTTCACAGGGATTACCTGAGACCACAGATATTTTCATTATGATTCATAACAGTAGTAAAATTACAGTTGTGGAGTAGCAATGAAAATAATTCTATGTTGGAGGGTTCCACAACATGAGGAACTGTAATAAAGGGTCTCAGCATTAGAAGGTTGAGAAACCCTGCTCTACAGGGAGAGATAATGTGAACAGTTGTGTAGGCAGCGAAGGACTAAGGTAAGTTGTGAAGGAACAGGAAGAGGAATGGCAGGTGTTCTGCCTTTGAGCTGATGAGGACCATGTGGAATACTTGTCCCTGGATATGACAGAGTATCTGTGGACCAGAAAGTATTCACTTTTGGACTTATAGGAAAGATGGAGTAAGGCCAATTGAGATGGAGCCAGTACAAAGAACACGGGAGCTCTGAGACTACTAGTCTTTCAAGATGGAGAGAAAAGCATATAAGAGGATCACTCAGACCATTTTAACATTCAAGATTATAATTGGCTAGCCTTCTGTTGTTCTATTATCTGTATCCATACAGATATAGAATATGTTGAAATTCAAATTCTCTTTTGAAAAACAGGTTTTTTTTTTAAAACTTGTTCACTTTTATTGGTAGATATTTACTTAATTTTAATCTCCTTCCTTCCTTTCTTCCTTTAGAACCATTAAGTTGTACTTATTAGGCAACTCCTCTGCCCTGTTCCAGCCCCAGCCAAGTAGTATTTATTGAATTTCAGTATGTTTCTGGAGCCACAATACTCACTGTTTGTTTAATGCACACTATAGTGCCTTTGAAGTTAGTAGACCTTTTGAATGTTCTAACATTGTTATTTGCCATTTCTAGCCTCAATAACCCATGTTTGTAAATGTAAATATTGCTTTTATTTCCTCAGATAGAAAATGCTATGGGAGCTGAATCCAAGCTTTATGAATACATGGCTTGGGCTGAGTCCATAGTGCTCCTATCTAACTATCCCTAGGCACAGGCCTGAAAGCTTCTAGTCTCTGTACAATCCAATTTTCTGCAAGCCCAGACCTTGAAGGCTTCAGTTTCCAATCTCTATCTGGTAACTTAGGTCTAGAATATTGTAGCCTCTGAGACTTACTGCTGAATTAACTCACTCTAGTTCTTTCTGAACTCTGGCTGGCTGGCTCATGTAGTGGGCTTGGTAATGCTGTTTGTATTCTAATGTTATGTTGGGTCCCCAAGATTGTTTGCACAGGAGAGTCCCACACATAAGACATTGAGGGACCCTGCCCTCTAGTTAATTCTGATTGGTAAATAAAGATGCCAGCATTCAATGCCTGGGCAGGACAAACAGAGGTGGGACTTTATGATTTGTGGGCTTGGGACTGGGAGGAGAAGGGAGAGGAGATCTGCCATGTGGGGAGAGTGTAGAGAGGAAAGACATCATGTCTGAGAAGAATACAGAACAGAGAGGGATGGCTGCCATGTGAACGAGCTGGTAGAGTGTGACCTAGAACAGCCAAGCTAGAATATAGAATTTAATAACTTGTAACTTGGAATTGTCTGGGGGAGGTAGATTCTATTACTAGAGGAGGTTAGGCAGTGACCCAGCCATTGTGCTGACCAAGGCATATCAAAATATAAAGACTGTGTGTGTTTCACTTGGGAACTTAAACCATTGAGGTTGAGAGCAAACCTGCCACCAGGTTTTGTTAATTAAATAATTAATTCAGCAAGCTCAACTTAGCTGCTCTGGCTCAAACTCCTCTCCTAGCTGACTGATTAAAATTGGCTTCTGACTGCATTGCTGTGCTTGAAAAGATTGCCTCTGATCTCCACTGCAGTTTCTGAACTTATCTAATCTACATTCACTGAACTAACTTTCTTCATTGACAGAATTCAACTCAGTTCGATGCATCCTCTTTGGGCTGCTCTTAAGTAACCGCTCTTTCCTGTTTGTCCTTGTAAGACTTGGGTATATGATCTCTGACTCATTCTGTCAAATCTTTCTCTGATTCATCACTTTGTCTGTCCCTCAAATAGATGTCACTTTTAAACATGGCTGCTTCCTTCTACAAACTAACTTTACCGTCATTGTATGAGATTAAAAGTGTGTACTAATGTTGTATCTGCGTTCCAGCCAGAGGGATTAAAGTTGTTTCATTCCAGCAGACTTAGAAGGTCTTTTGATTCGATCCCTTGCCAGAGCAGCCATGTTGCTGCATTAAACTTTCTCTACACATATCATTTCTTCTCCTCTTCATTTCTTCGTGCTTAAAAAGAAAGATATTCTTTCAGAAAGTTGTGAGGATTGTGTAAGTAAGTGCAGCAATATCTGGGGTTCAAGATATGTGCATCATGGATCCTGCCTTAAATCTTCTCCTGCCTTGGTATCTATTTTTTAAGCTTAATATCACTTCTTAAAGCTTTTGAATTTTGTGACTTCACTGAAGAAACTGGGACACTTTCTGGAAAGTTTAGTTGAGGTTTTCTCTGTTCAGTGGCTCATAGATTCATTATATGCTGATATCACTCAGAAGAGCTTTATAAAATTAGGATCTTGGTTCTCATTCTTTTCTGTGGCCTAAAATCAACTTAATTCATTTAAAGGAACTCTTCTAAAGATCAAATTGATTTTGGGATTCTGTTTTTAGATTTTTTTTAAGACTGTTCTATCTATCCATCCTACCTTGGACCCCAAGGATACTCTTTTATAGTCAGGGATTGGTGATTGTGACAGGTAGCCTTGGTTGTCAACTTGATTACACCTTGTAATGGTTTATATATGCTCAGCCCAGGGAGTCTGCATTCCAGCCAGAGGCACTATTAGAAGGTGTGGCCTCAATGGGAGAAGTGTGTCACTGTGGGTGAGGGATTTAAGACCTTCATTCCTGCTGCCTGGAAGCCAGTATTCTGCTGGCAGCCTTCAGATGAAGATGTAGAGCTCTCAGCTCCTCCTGCACCATGCCTGTCTGAATGCTGCCATGTTCCTGACCTGACAACAATGGACTGAACCTCTAAACCTGTAAGCCAGCCCCAATTAAATGTTACCCTTGTAAGAGTTGCCTTGGTCATAGTGTCTGTTCAGAGCAGTAAAACCCCAACTAAGACACACATGGATTACCCATACATTAAGGGGGCATATGTGAGGGATCCTTTGCTTAATTAGAAGTGGAAGATCCACTTCTAATCTAGACATTGGAGCTGAGAAGACTCAACTTTAATCCAGAGCTTTTGAAGTAGGAAGCCATGTCTCTAATCTGGACCACACCTTCTGCTGGAAGACTACATAAGGACATGAAAGAAAGCTTTTGCTCTTTACCTGATTTCTCTTTACTAGCTAGTCCTTACTTTTACTGGCATTAGAAAATACTTCTCTGGAATTCTAGCATACACCGATCACATGAGACATACAGCCTCATATACTGAGCAGCCAATGAATTCTTAGACCTTCTATTCATAGGCAGAACACTATTGGATTAGCTGGACCACAGCCCGTGGTTCATTCTAATAAATTTCTCTAAATAAATAGAGGGATAGTTATTCTGTAAGTTTTGTTATTCTAGAGAACCCTAGCTAATACAGTCATCATTTAGTATAGTATTTATATCATCCTAAAACTTCTTTCCCAATATTGTTTTATCTAAATTAATTTCATCCATTTCATTTCTGGGTCACAAAATGAACTAGACTTTTTTTTTTCCAGATCGAAATAACATACATGATTTTTTTTTTCATTTGTGATGACAACTTTCTTCATTGCAGGGCATGATTCTGCACTGTAGATGTTGTTAAACGTGTTAGTAAAACACAAGCCTGCTAGAAAAAGCAGATGGCAAGATAATCATTACTGAAATGCTTGTTGTTTCCATCGGGTTATGGATACCTGGGGTAACTGCAGCTGTAAAGGCCTGTTGTAGAGCGCCTACTGGGAACATAAACAAAGTGTAATGTCAGAATGGAAATGGAAACCACCAGCGTAGATGAGAAGAGAAGGAACTTTGCCAAAATCCTAGTGTGTGCATTTCTACCAGAAAAGCAATGTGTAAACTGGGAAATGAGTCCAGCATAAAAAACACACTCGAAACTTGTTCAGTTCCTAAATAAAAACTTCAAGTTTGAGTACCTCATGACCTCTGAACCTCGCCTTTAAAAGAAAGGATCTTGGGCTGTGGGAGATGGAAGATTTCCATGCAAGCATGAGGACATGAGTTCGGATCTCCACTATCCACACGAAAACTGCAAGAAGTGATGCATGTCTGTAACACTGGTGCTGGCAGAGGGGATATCAGCAGAGACACATGGATGTCCAGAGATCACTGGTTAGTGGGTTAACCAACTGATATGCACGTGGTTCAGCGAGAAAGCTTGTCTCAAAAAGTGAGGTAGGGCCATCAAGACAGCTCAGTTGATAAAGATGGGCGTGCTTAATTAGTTTCTTTTTCACAGGTAGATACACAGGTACTCAATGATGTCGAGTCTTCTATTGTACCCTGCTATCCTCTCTTCTTTAAACTTGCTTAGGAATGGGGACTTTCTCTGAGAAAGCACAACACAGAAACATCTTGGATTTTTTAAAAAAAATGATGCTAGGTTTCATGTATTTGAAGACTAGAGTCAATTTTAATTAATTCATTGAGGTTAGGTGGTAAAATTTAGGCAGCTTAAGAACCCTGTATTTCATATTATGGGAAGTGGATCTTAATTTTTTCTTAACTCTAGTTTTATTTTTATAAACTTTTAAGAATAATTTTATATGGTATATTTTGCTAATATTCATCTCTATTTCTCTTCAGATCTACTCCTATTTAGACATGTGTGTTCTTTCTTCTGAGCACTCTTCGTTCAGTTCCACAGATCACTTTTTAATTGGGTTGTCTTCTCGGTGTTTATTTTATTTTTTGGAGTTCTTTGGGTATTCTAGAGACTAATCCTGTCAGACGTATAGGTGGCTAAAATTCTGGGAAATGATCTTACAGAGTGCATGCATCAGGAAGATTAAGTATAGAAGATTCAGTAAAGATTAAGTTAGAAAAAGACACAGAAGTTTCTATCCAATGATATAGACAATGATCAATTGAAGAACAAGCATTGGAATGGTTTTACCTAGGTCAGAATTGAAACTGGAGGTTAAGAGATAGGCTTTGAAGTAAAATTCACAATATTGAATTAGTGGTGAGAATTCAATTTATGAGACAGGTTGACTCCAAGCTTTCCCCTCTATAAAAATGGTGGCTTTTTTAGTTGCAGTCAGAAATAATGGTAAGTGCTATCTGGAAAGGTTACCAGTGAGTTTTATTTTAGACATGAAATTTGAGAAGCAATTAAATGAAGAAGATTGGGAAGCCAGTTGAAATTTGTAACTATTTACAAATTTTAGGCTTTATCTATATTAGCGTTTGTTTTTACAATTTCTTTAAATCACATGCTTTTCACAGAGAGGGAGACACTGCCAGGTTTAACATAGTAATTTGTGAGTGTGGAGTGGGGTACGACTCTTTCAAAGGGAAAGCACACAAACTTGTCTTGGCTATTATAGTCATGATTTAGACCCAGCAGGCAGTCTGGGTGAAAGGCTCTGTCTGAAACCTCAACACCTCCTCCCGGCTCTGGGGCGCTTCCTGTTGCTCACTGTCTCCACTGTCTCCAAGGCTGGTTTCTTGTGGTCCTCCCTTGAGACACTGAGTGTTCACAGGCTGTTTCATGGCTGTGACTCTCCAAGAACAAAGACAGATATTACTCCTCATAGAATCCCAAATGCTTGAACAGTATTTTCTATAGTATCTGAGTTGGTTAACTTATGCCAACTTGACACAAACTAAAGTCACCACAACTATCTTACCTATAGTTAACTCTAGGTGAGAAATTGCCTTCCCCAGGCTAGCCGGTGGCATGCCTAGAAGACTTCTTTTTAATTAATGACTGATGTAAGAGGACCTATCCCAAGATAGGTAGTACTATTTATGGGCTGGCATTCCTGGGTTATATAAGAAAGTAAGCTGAGCAGGCAATGGGGAGTAAGTACATCAGTAAGCACAATTCCTTCATGGCCTCTGCTTTAGTTTCTGCTTTAGGTTCATGGCTTGAAGCTCTGATTTCCCTCCGTGCTGGACTGGACTCTGTAAGCTGAAACAAACCCGTTCCTCCCCAAAGTTTATTTTGGCCACGATGTTTAGCATAGTAACAAAAAGCAAGAGAGGAGAATACCTAATCAATACTTACTAGTTGTGTGACTGGATGAAGGAGCATATTCCCACGTAGTTGTAGGAGGGATGCCACTCTTACATGAAAAGCCCTAGAACTTTGCTACAGCAATATATTGTATGACCAGTTTATTTAATCAATGTATTTAATTTATGTATTTAATCAGTGATGGGCTACATGTGTTATCTAGTGATGCTGTGTCCATCCTAGCTTGAGGAGATATATCATGTGTTTATATAACACTGGCATTACCTAATAATGCATTTCTTATGATGTGTCCCCATTAAGACACTCATGATTATATTTGTAATTGTATTGTTCCTAGAATGTGCAGAAAGCTCACATCAATGATTTCCCTCTCTTTTTTTCCATGACCTCAACTTCTTAAATGGATAAGTTCATCTGAAATGTAAACATGAGTATCCTATTTGCTTGTCCATGGGTGGTGGCAGGTATGGGTAACTAATCCAGAATACATGTCTGTGTCTAAATTTGTACTTTCTTAATGTCAAATACTTTGTCACCTAGACCCCCAGCAGATCCTATTTTGATTTGAGGTCTCAAAGGGATAAAGGTTAGGTTCCTGAGCCATTCACCAAGTCTGGGATTCTTTTCTTTTTATTGTTTGAAGTTCCTTTATTAAGATAAAAAAAACTTGATTGGTGGTTGGGTCCCTGGGAGCTCTGAGTTAGTAATTGTTGTTCATCCTAAGGGGCTGCAAACCCTTCAGCTCCATAGAACCTTTCTCTAACTCCTTCATTGGGGACTCTGTACTCAGTTCAATGAATGGCTGTGAGCCTCTATATCTGTATTAGTCAGGTATTGTCAACCACCAATCAAGGACTATACAGGGTGGGACTGAATGTACTGGCAGCAGGTATATAGTAGAGGATTGCAAATTCGATCATCAATAAGAGGAAAGGACCTCGGCCTTGTGAAGGTTTTGTGCCCCAGTGTAGGGGAATGCCAGGGCCAATAAGTGGGAGAGGGTGGGGTGGCAGGCATGGGGAAGGGAGAGGCAAAAGGGGTTTGTTCTTGCTTTTGTTTGTTTGTTTGTTTGTTTGTTTGTTTTGGAGGGGAAGATGGGAAAGGGAAAATGTACATGTAAATAAAGAAAATACCTAATTTAAAAAAAAAAAGATAAAAAAAAACTTTCCATTACACTTATCTATAAATCCATCATAGGCCAAAGGAAAATAAATAAAAATCTGAATCTTTAGGGACATTTTTGGCTCCGTAGTTTTGTAAATCTGAGTTTACATATTTGCTCACTTTAAATTATTACAGTTTAGGGACACTTGGTGATTCTACAGTACCAGGCATGTCAGCCTTAGAGATGCCACGTTTCCCTATTACTCGGTAAAGCCATGGCTATTGTTTCACGTTTATCTCTTTGCTTTTAGGCCACTCTAACTGGGAGGTGGGGGAGAAAAGCAGCATCTCATACCAGGTTCAACTTTAAATGGGCAAACAACGAAACCCTGCTCGTCTAACAGCGGCTGGCACTGCAGCCCAGAAACAAGCTGCTGAAAGCTAGGAGCAAAGTGATCTATCTTCTCCTCGGTGGTGGGAGTGCTGAGGTGAGAGAGCACAGCAAGGCCAAACGCTGTAGGGACCAGCAGCCTTCTCTTGGCCCAGCTTATATGTTTAAATCAAATCTCTTTGTAAGCATCAAGAAATAGAACAGGTAAGGCTACAGGCCACCTGATTTCTTAAACTGCTTTATTTCTTTTTATTTCTTTAGCTTTTTAAGAAAGATGTTCAGCTGTGGTCTGACAGGTGCAGACATTTATATTTTCATGACATTCCATCACCTTCACTACCTATCCCAAATTTCCCAAGCTCTACTCTAAAATAAAAAAAAAAATGAAGACAACGATCACCAGATGAAGAAAAACAATCAGCAAAGCTATCTGAGGTGTGAACATGGGATACCTAAAGTATTCCAGAACGTCCTATGCCGGACACACTTCTCATCGTTCTTGGTATAGAAAACTGCTTTATAGAAGTGTAGGCGTTGCCCAAGGGACAGAATATTCCACCCAAAGCAACTCTTTAAGACTTGTGCTTCTAGTACAGGGCCACACAGGGCAGTGATTTCAGAATCCAGCAGCCTTCCTATCTGTGTTTGACCTGCATGGCTTTAATTAATAAACAAAGAACTTCCATGGACTGTGTTCGTTAGTCCAGTGACCTGACTTTGTGCTTGAACATGTAATGAGGTCAGTAGAGAAGTTTTTGTTTCTGCTTCACACAGAAATTTGACATTGTCTTAAGGAAAGCTAGCCATGGACACCACCACACAGCAGTGAACATGGAACATGTGTGTGGACCTATTTGCCAAAAGGTCCAATATTTACATGGAATGTTGATCTTGCTTATAAAATTACTATTTTAAATTGTATCTTTACATACAATTTATCTTATGAATACCCTCATTTGATAATTTAAAAATATGCCTTTCAAATATCTCACAAATATATAAAATTTCCCTACATTTTATTTTTCTTTAAACATAACATTCAAAGTCTTTACAAAGCAATAACAATAATTTTTGTATGCAAGTCATAGATGTGATGAATCTTCCATTGGCTAAACTGCACTACTCGGAGGATTAGCAGGAACCTGCTCTATCATTGAACTATGGACATTTGTAGTATTGCAAATTATTCACTTGCTAGAGACCAAAAGCATTATAGAAAAAGGAAGAATGTCATTGAAACATTTAAGAATCCATCTTCCTTCAGAATAGATTGAGAGGCAATCAGACCCGGGTTAATCATTTTGTTGACAAAAATTTAGCACAATATAAGGTTTCTAAAACACACTTTAGGATAATTTACATGTGTGGTGATTGCACACCAGAAACATGAGCACCTCTTCCTTCACTGTGCTCTAACACATGTTACATGGTTTTGAATACTTATCTCATAATTTGTTGAGAAATTCCAAAGAAAGAGGAGGAAACTTTCTGACTCCAGCAGTGTATTCTGAAGAATGACAGATTAGAGCAGAAGTGCTGTGTGATCATTCCTTGCCCTAAGACACAACCATTTTTACTAGACCATGAGGGAAGGTTTTTTACCTACACCTATAATATCAGTTAAGTCTGTTTTTAAGCCTGATGCAGTGGCATGTTCCTGTACTTGGAAGGCGGAGATAAAAGAAGGCTGAGCTCAAGGCTAGTGTGGACAACATAGTGAGACCCTCAACTTAAACAGGAGAATTAGATTTTCTCTTATATAATATTGGCAGCATCACCGATATGAACTCATAAGGATTTCCTAAACTATAATATGTGAGCTACTTCCTCAAGAAAAGATTTGAGTTTCTCCTTTGTTTTAAGATGTGCACGTGAAGAACGTACTTTGTAAGGACAGCATCTTATTTCCAGCTCAGTGAAATCTGTGGATCTGCTCAAGGCTGCCAAGCCCATGCTTTCAGCTGAGAACATGCCGAGTGAAGGGCTGTGAGTGCATCTGACCGCAGGTGAGCATGCCCAGTGAAGGGCTGTGAGTGCACCTGACTGCAGTGAGGCATGAACTCTGATACATACTGCCTCTCACATCAGAGACAGAAATAGATGAAAGAAAACCAGGAAATACACGTTTTGCTAAGACTATAGCACTGTGCAGATTTTGACTTAGATTGTACAGTTATGTGCTTCAAATAAGGCTGTAAAAGACATAAACAAAACCAGCACTGAAATTTTGACTTTGACATTGAAGACTTTACATCTGTGACAGTGATTCAAATTATTTAAAAAAAATCCTACCAAAAACATGGTAGTTGATCTAACCATACAACTCTGTAAAAAGACAATTAAGGATATTTCCCTGGGTTATGAATGTAACCAACTCACTGGGACCCAATGGGTATCAGTCTCTAGTTTGTCAAATGTTGCTTTTAGCTCATTAAATGCCACAGTGAGATCATCATTTATTATGCTTTTGTCAAAAAGATGGCCATATTGACTTTCCATTATTTGTGTTGATTTAATAATTTCTTTTTTATTAGATATTTTATTTATTTACATTTCAAATGATATCTCCTTTCCTGGTTTCCCCTCCGGGAGAAGAAAAAAAAAACTCCTGTGCCCTCCCCCTCCCACTGCTCACCAACCCACTCTCTCCCCCTTCCTGGCTCTGGCATTCCCCTACACTGGGGCATAGAGCCTTCACAGGAACAAGGGCCTCTCCTCCCATTGATGACTGACTAGGCTGTCCTCTGCTACATATGCAGCTGGAGCTATTAGTGCCACCATGTATATTCTTTGGTTGGTGAGTTAGACTCTGGGAGCTCTGAGGATACTAGTTAGTTCATATTGTTGTTCGTCCTAAAGGGCTGCAAACCCTTCAGCTCCTTGGGTCCTTTCTCTAGCTTCTTCAATAGGGACCCTGTGCTCAGTCCAATGGATGGCTGTGAGCCTCTACTTCTGTATTAGTCTGGCACTGTCAGAGCCTCTCAGGAGACAGCTATATCAGGCTCCTGTCAGCCAGCACTTGCTGGACATCCACAATAGTGTCTGGGTTTGGTGACTGAATATGGGAAGGATTCCTAGGTGGAGCAGTCTCTGGATTGTCCTTCCTTCAGTCTCTGCTCCATAGTTTGTCTCTACAACTCCTTCCATGGGTATTTTGTTCCCCTTCCAAGAAGGATCAAAGTAGCCACACTTTGGTCTTCCTTCTTTTTGAGTTTCTTGTGGTTTGTGGATTGTATCTTGGGTATTCTGAGCTTCTGGACTAGTATCTACTTATGAGTGAGTGCACATGGGAAATTTTCCTGAACAGAACACCAATAACTTATGCTCTAAGATCAAGAATTGACAAACGGGACCTCATAAAATTGCAAGGCTTCTGTAAGGCAAAGGACACTGTCAATAGGACAAGATGATAACCAATAGATTGGGAAAAGATCTTTACCAATCCTATATCTGATAAAGGGCTAATATCTAATATATACAAAGAACTCAAGAAGGTAGACTCCAGAGAACCAAAGAACCCTATTAATCATTTCTTGGAAGTCTTCTTCTGTGAAGGGCTTTGCAGTCCCTTGGTCATCTCTGCTTGAAATAATCTTTGCATTTTTTCTTGTCTCTCTCCAACGCTCTATGGATGTGGGTTTTATAAATATAGGGTTTGAACTCCAGTGTCCCTAAATGCTTCACTGTATGAGGCTGGACATCCAACAGACAAATTTTGTTCTTAGCTAGGACAGAGCAAACTGAGTCTATACTTGGACCATGGTAATTGTTTTTATATTTGCCATACTCAACGAACTTGTTATTTCGTACATCTATCTCAAACAAATCTTTGGAAATAAAAATATATTCCACATCACTCTCTTGGCTTCTTCTTGCTCTAGCGGTGTAGTGCACGGTCTTACCATAGTGCTGTGTGTAACTGATCAATAGCTTTCGCTTCAGCTCATTTAGCCCAACTCTGACAGGACCAACCAGGACGAGTATGTATTTGTCATGGGTCTGTTGCTGGTAGGGTGTCACCTCCTCATATGTGGGCACATCTGCCCTGTCATACTGCTCACTCTTTTTGCATTCATACATGGACTTATTTGGCTTCTTATCTTTTCTGCTAAGATGGAAACTTCTTCTAAAACCAGATGATTTCCCGCTAGAAAGTTTCAGAGGATGTACTACTATTTCTGGTCAGCTCAGAGCCTGGAAGGGCTTGGAGGGAATCAGGCCTGCTCTGGGGTTGGCATCCCCTTCATGCTTAGCCTGTCACCATGTCACAACATCTTGGCTCACAATCTGAAGAATGTCGCCCTTCCTGAAAGACAGCCCTGCCTCTTTACACAGGACTGCCTTGTCCTCCCTAGGATTGTAGTCAAAGAGGGCTTTGATAAATATCTTGCCTTCTTTACGAGGTGTCTCCTCTTTGGTGCTGGATATTATCTTAAATGTAATTGCTCCCTGGAACTGACTCAAAATCTGTATTATTTCCCCAGGCCTCTTATCTTCTACTGGAATCCCATTAACTTCCCTGAGCCTATCACACACACGTGAATAAGACAACTTCTGCCTGCAGCTCCTTACCGCATGATTCGGGCCACAGTGACTGCTTTGGTCTGCTCATCTTTTTAAATTGATAGCACCCAGGTGCTCTCTATTTTTGACCAAATAGATTATTTTCACAGAGTCTTCATCATCAGTATTGTCAGGCATGGGAGGCAATCCAGGATCATAACTCTTTTGAGCCACAGTATCATGTGGCTCAAAAAGACAACAAAGACTTGACATTGGGTTTTGACAGACAGATCATCAGCCAATGCTGCTGCACCATGGGGAATGGGTAACAGCCTCTGCTTCTGATAGCAGTGAAGCTTTTCAGGAATCTTGACCAGTGAATGCAGGCTCTTTTCACCAAACAGGTCCCAGAGGAAGGTCAGGTCCTCCAGGCTAGCCACATGTGGCTTCAGCTGGGCAGGCAGAGCAGCCAACAGCTCATACAGACCTTCCTCTCTTGAACCCAGGCGAGCCGTTGTGTGATGGAAAAATGCAACACAAACCTAGTTCAGAAACAATGGTAACTCAATCTCTGGGTGTAACAACTAAAACCTAATCTTGCAAGCCTTATTAAAATCTGATTTCTCCGGTAGCAAATCCTTCTGGATCCTCCATGATACCGGGAAACTCTAGCAGCTACATCTTACCCCTCTCTGTCCTGTTCCAAAAGGGGAGGTCTGGGATTCTTAAGTGATGATGCTTTTTGTACTTTATGTACTTGGGAAAATCTTGGAAATAGAATCATAAAGACATTTCTGAATATGAACGTCATAATAAGAGCAACATAGACATAATTTAAACTACTAATAGAGTTAATTCCAGCACATGATGATCTAAGAAAGTATACATATAGATGGCTTCTTAGAATAATTTCTGCACTGATTATGAGTACTTATTCTGTGCTGGGAAAGTAAATTTAAGGGAACTGTACTATGAAAAATATCTGAACAATGACTTAGCAAACATGCATGTACATGCACATATATGTCAACACAGATGGACCAAGTAAATCAACAGTTTTTTTTTGTTGATTTAAGTTTTATTGCATTATGATGAGAAAAGATACATAATTTCAGTTTATCTGAATTTGTTAACATTTAAAAACATATTTTAAGTAAATAGAATTACATCACATTCTTCTTTCCCTTTTGTACTCCTCCCAGAGACCCCCCTCAATATCTACCATACCTTTTTTTTATTTTGTCATATTCTTTAAAATTTATAAAATACTGTAACAATAAAAATGAGTATTATAAAAGTTATTTGATATAAAGCAATCAAACAGTTTTATGTAGATGCCTGTCTGCAGCAATACTGAAAATACATACGTTTTTCTCAATGTAAAGTTTAAATAACTACAAACATATTAGCTGTATATTTTAAAATAATACATAACTACTATTTTTTAAATGAATATAAATAGATAAAGTCTTTTTGCTTGTTTGTTTGTTTTGTTCTTCGTAGAGTTTAAAATCTTGGCTTTTACTGTGGTACAAGCCCAAAATAAGAACAATTTTTAGATATTGGAGTTCATTGTAATAAGACTGTACTTCAAGGACCCTCACATCACCAAAGGATTTTACCTTTCTAGTAGCTAAGCTAAGATCAACAACAGTTTTTCAAAACACATGTGCAATAGTAAAACATTCATACATGCTAAAATAAATATGGCATTTTTGAGTTTGGAAAGAGCCGATGTGTGCTGGGCAAGTGAGTGTCAGTCAGTTGTGAAAGGGAGGCTGGAATCTGGTGGTCAGCTGTAGTGATGGATGGGAATGGAGTACATACTAGGCTGTGTGTCAGGAACACATGTGGGTGTGCACAGGCTCAGTTCTCCTGGATACTGTTTCTGTGTTTCTCCAAAATTACCCATGCGGAAAGGTGAGAGAAAATACACTCTCAGCAATTGCAATTGTTTTCTAATTATATTATACTATATATTGATATATGCTATAATACTGTATATACTATTTATATATACATATATACTATATATTATATATTGACTTCACTGACATGAATTTGCATTTTCAAAACACACATTCTAATTTGCAGGTACGTGTGTTCTAGTTGAAGTGTTTTGCCTATATTAACTTCTTAATTTTTCCCAATAGCCCATTTAATTTGGTGTAGCCAATGCCTTCTCTTATTGGGTTAAATGAATTGATGAAGATCCATCAATGTTGCTTTCATTTCCTCAGATGAAGTGATGAGATGAGAGCCATATCCAAGGTATATGAATTCATGACTTGAGCAGAGCCAGAGCATTTCCTTCTATGTTATAACTATCCCTAGGCCTAGGCCTGGAAGCTTCTAGCTTCAGTACAATCTAATCTAAGCTGACTGATTCAATCTGGCCTCTAACTGAATTGCTCTGTTTGACCTCATAGTAACCTTGGCAATACATTCTAAATACGTTCTAATCCTCTGTCTCCTTCTCACTGTCTGGGTCGTTCTGTCTTCTCCTATGTCTAGTTTATTATTTCTACAACCTATTTCTGGAAAACTGTCCTGGTAAAACTGGCATATACACATTTCACATTCTCTCTCTCTCTCTCTCTCTCTCTCTCTCTCTCTCTCCACCCCCCTTTAAGTAGCCTTTCTTTTCTGTGCTGTTTTTCTGTGAGTTGGGCATATCCTATCTCTGACTCATTCTGTCAAATCTTTCTCTGATTCATCACTTTGTCTGCCCCTCAATTAGACATCACATTTAAACATGTGTACTTCCTTCACTAACTAATCTTACCTCCTTCATGGTTAGGGATTAAAGGTGTATACTAAGGGCATGTCTGTATTCTAGTCCTGTAATATAGGGTGTGTCTGCATTTGGGCAGGATCATATCTTTGGATGTGATCCCTTGTCAGAGTAGCCTGTTGCTGGATTAAAATTCCTCAAAGATCAAAACTTCCTAAAGTAAAAAGCCATCCTTTGACATTTATTGTATCCCAATGATAAAAGACATTTAATAAGATGTGTTTCCACCTTATTTTTGAAGTATGATGTATTTTGGAGAAGTCTTCTCTAAATATATTTTAGTACTTGACAATTATTTTGTCTTAAGACTTTCATGTTTTAGTTTTAGTCTGTTCTTTAATTTTATTCTCTACAAAGGTTGGGGTATAACAAGCTATCATGTTGCATGTTGTACTGACCCTTAAATAATAGTGATAAAAGTTAAAATATCTGGGTCTCTCTGGGCTGGTGTCCTGAGCAGACCTTGGGCACAAGCTCTGCAGCTAGGCCCACAACACCCAGAGGAAGTTCCATCCCAGGTGCTCTGAAACTCTCAGGATCAGAGGTAAGGGGGACCCAACATCTGTCCCAACACTGGGAGTAACTGGGACCTGCCGGACCAGGCACACAGGAACTCTACCAGCAGAGTGGCCCAGGTTCCTTCTGGTCTCTCTGGGCTGGTGTCCTGAGCAGACCTTGGGCTTAAGCTCTACAGCCAGTCCCACAACACCCAGAGAAAGCTGCTGCACTCCCAGGTGCTCTAACAAGCCCAGGATCACAGGATCCCAAAATCACAGGGTCACAGAGACTGCCTGAGTCTGAAGAGTTTTGATACAACCAGGATCACAGGAAAGACTGACTCCAGTCAGAATTAGCATGGACAGGTAGCACTAGAGATACCCAGATGGCAGGGGGGGGGGCAAGCGTAAGAAAATAAACAACACAAACCAAGGTCATCTGGCATCATCAGAACCCAATTCTCCCACCATAGCCAGTCCTGTACACACCATCACACTGGAAATGCAAGATTCAGATATAAAATCACTTATCATGATGATGATACAGGACCTTAAGAAAGTCATAAATAGCACCCTCAAAGAAATACAGGAGAACACAGGTGAAGAGCTAGAAGCTCTTAAAAAGGAAACACAAAAATCCCTTAAAGAACTACAGGAAAACAGAGTCAAACAGGTGAAGGAAATGAGCAAAACCATCCAGAATCTAAAAATGGAAATAGAAACAATAAAGAAATCAGAAAGAGAAAAAACCCTGAAGATACAAAACCTAGGAAAGAAATCAGGAGTCATAGATGCAAGCACCACCAACAGAATACAAGAGATAGAAGAGAGAATCTTAGGAGCAGAAGACACACACCATAGAAAACATTGACACAACAGTCAAAGAAAATGCAAAAAGCAAAAAGCTCCTAACCCAAATTATCCAGGAAATCCAGGATGCAATGAGAAGACCAAACCTAAGGATAATAGGTATAGAAGAGAGTGAAGATTCCCAATGTAATGGGCCAGTAAATATCTTTAACAAAATTGTAGAAGAAAATTTCCCTAACCTAAAGAAAGAGATGCCCATGAACATATAAGAAGCCTACAGAACTCCAAATAGACTAGACCAGAAAAGAAATTCCTCCTGTCACATAATAATAAAAACATCAAATGCACTAAACAAAGAAAGATTTTTAAAAGCAGTAAGGGATAAAAGGCAAGTAACATATAAAGGCAGGCCTATCAGAATTATGGCAGACTTCTCACCAGAGACTATGAAAGCTAGAAGATCCTGGACAGATGTCATACAGACCCTACAAGAACACAAATACCAGTCCAGGCTACTATACCCAGCAAAACTCTCAATTACCATAGATGGAGAAAACAAGATATTCCATGACAAAACAAAATTTACACAATATCTTTCCACAAATCCAGCCCTCCAAAGGATAATAAATAGAAAATATCAACATAAGGAGCAAAATTACACCCTAGAAGAAGCAAGAAAGTAATCTTTCAACAAATCCACACAAATCTAATTCCACCTCATATAACAAAAACAATAGGAAGTGACAATTATCTTTTCTTAATATCTTAATATGAAAATTAATATTATCTACATATCCTAAGCGACTGAAATCCAAAAATATGAGGAATTAGAAATTTGTTGTCATCCAATGGTTTCTCTAATTTGGTAATTGGAGAAATAGATCCAGTATTGTACAATCTATATATACTTTCAGCTTGTTTGTGACAGTGTTTTGCTGTGTACAACATAAGGGTCTTGAAATCTTGCTTCTCCTACCTCAGCTTCTCTATTAGTATTGTTTATTTCATGTTTTTACCCTATACTATGGTCTTCAGAATATATATTTCAAAAGTATTTATGTATCCAAGGGAAACATAGACAATTAACTTGGGAGGTAGCTTGTAGGAAAGAGAACAACAAAGAGTGAGACTGAATGCTTTGCTTGACATTTCTAGCTCTTGTATCAAGTTTGAAGAAGAGGACTTTATAAGTTACTCTTTCTTTAAGATGAATTCTTTTCCAAATTATCACAGTCAATGAAACAGATTCTTATCCTTACCTAATGTCTGTACCACCTTCGATGCAGAACCATTGTTCATTGGAACAGTTGGTGAATGACTTTATGGATAGAGCATCTTAATACACACACCATTTCTTAAATGAATGTAACCTGTTCTCTGTGGGATGAGAATAAAGTCACTCACTCAAGTCAAATAGCTTTGACCATAGCAGGAAGTCTGTATCTAAAAATCGTGCCTGCAATTCATTCCTTGGCACAGCAGAACTGTCAACTCTCAGCTTAGTTACAATAGAGATAAAATCCTTCGGTGATTTGAGGGTCATTGAAGTACAGCCTTATTACAATGAAATCCAATGTTTAAAAATTGTTCTTATTTTGGTCTTGTACCACAGAAAGAGCCAAGATTTTAAAATCTACTAAATACAAAACAAACAAACAAAAAGACTTTACATATTTATGTTCATTTAAGAAAATACTAGTAGTAATGTATTATTTTGAAATATAGTTAATATCTTTGGAGTTATTTGAAATTTATAGTGAGAAAAGCGTATGTATTTGCAGTATTGCTGTAGACAAGCATTTATATAACATTGTTAAATTGATTGTTTTATATCAAACAGCTTTTATAATACTCATTTTTATTATAACATTTTATAAATTTTAAGGAATATGACAAAAAAGATATTGTGGATATTGAAGAGGGGGTCTCTGGGAGGAGTTGGGGTACAAAAGGGAAATAAGAATATGATTTAATTATATTTACTTAAAATATGTTTTTAAATGTTAACAAATTCAGACAAATTGAAATCATGTCACTTTTCTCATTATAATGCAATAAAAGTTAAAAAAATGTTAAAATATCTGAAGATCATTTTGATCTACATCATTACCCTGCTATTTTTATATCATTCAGTTATTTTCTTTCTCTTCTCTGGCTACACAAATTAAGATTTGCTGTGTTTTCCATGCTTGAAAGTATAGCTCAATCTTAATTACCTTATTTAACCCCTCCTCTCAGAGTTCAGGTAGTTATTCAGAAGAGGAGGTAGAGAGACTGTAAGAAGCAGACAGGACACACTGAGGATGGATGCACATGTGAACACACAGAGCTTTGGTAGCAGGCACAAACCCTACACAGGTTTAAGTCAGGTGGAGACCAACATTGAGGTGGGGAAGTGGAACAGGCTCTCCCTCCCCCAAGAAGCTATCTGTAACTGACACCAACTTGCAAAGGAAAAATTAGTTTTCTTTAATCGAATCTCATTTGGTATATTAACTGTATGCAATTGCAGAGTCCACCTCAGCAGTGGATGATGGTATTTTTGTAGTTTTTTTTTTTTTTTTTTTTTTTTTTTTTTTGCCTAATAGTATTTTGCTTGGGTGTTCTTTGTCTTACTCAGTCTTGCTTTGTTTGGACATTATGGCTTCCAGTTTTGTTTGATGGTTTGTTTGGTATGTGAGCCTTTGTATTTCTGGTGTTTTTAAAGATACTTTTATTCTTAAAAAAACATTGATCTTTCAGAGCTGGAGTAAGCATATTTTGAGTTAAGAACTGAAAAGGAGACAAGGAGTCAGGAGAAGAATGCTATTACTTAAAATATGTTTAGGGGCTGCAGAGAAGGCTTAGCAGTTACAAGTGCATACTGCTTTTACAGACAATCCGAGTTTGATTCTAAGCACTCATGTCAGGTGACCCACAAGAACCTATAACTCCAACACCAGGGGATAGGACACTCACTTCTGGAGTCTATGGACACGAGCATTCATATATCACATACCCCATTCCACATTTACATATGTTTGAAAAATAGATAATAAAACTTTGTGTCTGGGTGCCAAGCCGACAGGGTTCCGATTCTGACTTCTACTTGATTATGTTTGGAATCTTCTAGGAGACACAGCTATAGGTGTTCCTGTGAGTGTTATTCTAGAGAAGTTTAACTCTCAAAGAGGACCCATCCTGAATGTGGTTGCCACCAATCCATGACTTACTGTCCTGGACTGAGTAATGAGGGACCAAGAACAAAGTGAGCTGAGTACCAGCGTTCTTTTCACTCCGATTCCACTTTGTGCTCATACCACCACACCTTTTCCAACATGAACTGACCGTATCTCTTCCAACTGTGAGCCAAGAGAAACCCGTTCTTTTCTTAAATTCCTTTGGTAAGAACAATGAGAGACATAACTAGTAGTAAGTCTAATACAGTGACCTCTGTGCTATGGACCTTGGCTAACAATGATGTACATACACCAGCTCATGAAGTGCAGTCAACATGTGCCATGACGTTAGTAATAGACAAAACTGGAAGTGAAGAAGAAGTATACTGGTGCTCTCTGTTCAGTTTTCCTTGTAATAAAAAGTTGCTAAAAGAACAGGAAAAAAAAGCAAGAAAAGACTCCACAAATATAACTTATTTTACGTTGTACTCTTATCTACTCGCTTTCCTTACTCTTTCCTTTTAAACCACTCAGAGGTAGCTCCCAGGACTGGTCCAGTCTACCTCTGTACTGTGCCGAGTAGGAGGAATAATCCAGTAAGTATGGGTAACGTGTTGGGGCTGGTGTGTGCTTCAGGTTGGGGCAGTGTTGACAGGATCCTCACTGTCCTCATAGGGCCGACATATTGGCTAAGTTCAGCTATCTGGAAAATTCAGCTTCAGGTTTGGTGGCTCAGATCATGGCTCCAGCATGAGAGAGACCTCAGATCATTCATAGCTCGCGTCTCTGCTGGTGGTAGAGTCTGAACCATTATCATTATCATTATTATTATTATTATTATTATTATTATTACTATTACTATTATTATTATTATTATTATTACTATTACTAACAACCACAGTTTTTAGACTTTTACAATAACAGTAAGAAACAATCTAAGGAAGATGGCATGGTGTCTGGTACATAAGGGACTGCTGTTTTTTTGGTTGTTGTGTTTTTAATACATTTCTTTATAAACTGCTCGACAGACATACAACACGACATAGACTATCCTGCAAGAACAACAAAACCAGGACTTCTGGATCTCATGTCAGAATACCTAACTTCTGACTTTCGGAGAGTATGGGAACTTTACCTGGAAACTTTTTCCTTTTTCTTTTCTTAATTGCTTCAATACGGACTTGCTTCTCAAGTTTCAATCTGACAAAACAGTCCCCATAAGACATAGTAAAGAATTGTTTTTGCTGTGTCTTTAATTTTGGTACCAAGGTAGAAGGTGCTGCTTAAATTTGTGCCAGATGATTTGTCCAAGGTTGTCCATCTTTTCTCCAAGCACTAGGTCTTGCTTTTTCTTGACCAGTCTGAAGAAGCCTTATAGCATCTTTCCTCTTCTGGATAACTGCATCTAAAGCATCCATGGATGTGGTTTCAGTCTGTGCTGGAGAATAAGCTGAAGTGAAGTGGCTTAAAGTATATATTCCCGTGAGTGGGAGGTCTGGGAATGTGGGCAGGTGGGGCTGAGATGGACAATTTCCTGCTCACATTGTTCGCCCAGCTGCTTTCAGTTGCAGCTTCTGCTGTACTCTCCAGCTGTGCCCCCGTCTTCCCTTCCACGGGGCTGGCTGCGGCTCACTCAGACTTTAGAGGACTCAAGATGGTAGGAACTAGCCAGCTTGCAGGTATGGAAGATCATTCTACCACGGACTTTTGGATTAAACAACTGTGAAATTAGCTCAGATTGACGTGATCCTGTAGGAGGGCGAGAGTATGGTAGCCATCTTTGAAGCTGGCTTCAGGACTCAAGTTATTTTCCACTTTTGATCTGGCTTGCTGCTCTTTAGGAGCTTAAGGATAGATATGGGGATGAGGGGACAACATTCGCAGTTGGCGAGGGCATTTTCTCTTAGATTCAAAAGGTTTCAGTGAATTTTGAGTCCTATAGTTCTGTCAGGCAAGTCATAAACTTGGTTTTTTTTTTGTTTTTTGTTTTTTAATTAGGTATTTTCTTTATTTACATGTACATTTTCCCGTTCCCAGGTTCCCCTCCAAAACAAACAAACAAACAAACAAACAAACAAAAACAAGAACAAACCCCTGTTGCCTCCCCCCATCCCCATGCCTGTCACCCCACCCTCTCCCACTTACTGGCCCTGGCATTCCCCTACACTGGGGCACAAAACCTTCACAAGGCCGAGGTCCTTTCCTCCTATTGATGATCGAATTTGCGATCCTCTACTATACACATGCTGCCAGTACATTCAATCCCACCCTGTATAGTCCTTGATTGGTGGTTGGGTCCCTGGGAGCTCTGAGGGTACTAGTTAGTAATGGTTGTTCATCCTAAGGGGCTGCAAACTCTTCAGCTCCATAGAACCTTTCTCTAACTCCTTCATTGGGGACTTTGTACTCAGTTCAGTGAATGGCTGTGAGCCTCTACATCTGTATTAGTCAGGTATTGTCAGAGCCTCTCAGGAGATAGCTATATGCTTGTCCTTCCTTCTGTCTCTGCTCCATAGTTAATCTCTGCCACTCCTTCTGTGGGTGTTTGATTCCCCTTTTTAAGAAGGAATGAAATGTCCACCTTTTGGTCTTCCTTCTTCTTAAGTTTCTTGTGGTTTGTGGGTCGTTCTTCCTGTATTCCAAACTTCTGGGCTAATAACCACTTATCAGAGAATGCATACCATGTGTGATATTTTGTGATTGGGTTACCTCACTCAGGATGATACTCTCCAGATTCAATATCTTCAACAAAATCATAAACTTGTTTTAAGGCCTCAAAAAAATTAAAACATAGACAAGCTAGTTAAATAGGTACTTTTTCCTATTTATAGAACCATAGGGGAAAAAAATTTGGCCAAAGAAGTGAATCCACCCTGGCTTTCGTATTTCTTTTGTTGTGTATTTTTTCCTTTGAATTGGAATGTTGTTCTATTCTCCTATGAGTCCCTTCTGTGGGTAAAGGAGCTCTTATTTATCTTTTAAGAGTGGTCTGTCATGTGTTACTCCCTTGATGAAGCCCCTGTTGACACACCTGCCATCAGGCAAACTTGATCACACCCTTTTATTTCCTTTGAGGCCCTTCTGTACTCCAAAAGCTCTCACCTTAGTAACCATAAGTTTATTGCCCTAGTATATTTATAAAGGTCAAGTAGGCCGTTCTATGGCTGGCGACATAAGGAAACCAATTTCTAAGCACATGCACAGTATTGTATGAGGGCTGGCTACACAGAGCAATAAGCCTTGGGAAACTCACTGTCTGTTAGAGGAAAAGGTCAAGAAATACATACTTAACATGGAATATTTCAGGGTTAGAGATCTGTACAGTGTTTTGTGAGTTATTTTCTTGTTGCTGTGGCCAAATATCTGATAGAAATGCTTTTTAGAACATTTCACCTAGCATGGCAGTGAAGGCATGGTGGAATGCCTTACGTCACATGGAAGGGAAGCCCCACACTGAGAGTTCAGGAAGGGGCTAGAGAATCCCTACCTTCTACCTTTCAAAATTTCTCAATGATGCTATCATATAAATTCACTCAAGGATTAATCTATGGATTAGATCAGAGCCCTCAAGCTCTAACAGTCTTCATAACTATAATGCTGTTAAAGGCACAGCCAAAGCTGTGCTTTATTGATCGCCTGGCACTTATTAATCCATTCAAGTTGGCACTAATGATTAACCATCACATGTGTATTATAGACGCTCAGGGGAAAGGCACTGCACCCCCCCGCAGTGAGGACTGTGTTGGAAGAGGCTCCCTGGGGAAGGATTGGCTGCTGTAATAGTGTACTTTATCAGAGTGATGATCTTCAAAATGCCAACTGTAACAGAAATCGTTTTGGTGCTAAAGTGGGCTAGGGAACCCTAGCATAATTGCTGTGGACTCAGAAAAGAGGGGTTGGTTCCTGGGTTTGCTCCAGTTCAGGATCCTGGGATGAAGCAATGGCTTTTTTTTTTTTTTTTTTTTTTGGTTTGGTTAGTTTGATAAGTGGTGGTATACAGAACAAAAAAATGGCGGTACCGTATGATACCTCATCAGACTTTCTCCTAAAGAACGTAGCACTCGTGGCCAGAGGTGTGCTTCAGCAGACAGGACTCTGACTGCTCTTTCAGAGAACCCAGGTTCAATTCTCAATCCTCACAGCTGTCTATACAACTCCAGTTTCAGGGGAAATGACACTCTCTTCTGTCCTATGCAGGCACTAGGCAAAACCATACTGGCAGAACGCTCATACATATAAAATAAAATAATTAAAAAATAAAATAGGTAGCACATGCCACTTTTAGCCATATTAATTTGATATTGGCTGTTTAGCCCCACATAGAAGAATGAAACCAGACTCTCATCTCTCACCAAGCGCAAAATTCAGCTCCAAATGTGTCAACAACCTTAATGCAAAACTCAGAAACTCTAAAACTGCTAGAGGAAAATATAGGAAAAAATATTTCAAACAATAGGAGTGGGCAAAACCTTTCTGAAAAAGACTCCAATAGCTCAGGAAATTATCCCAAGAATTAAAAAACACGAGTGCAGGAGTGTATGCAAGGAAGAAACCCCTGAATGGCAGTGGGAGCGAGCTCCAGTCCACAGAGAGAAGAGGCTCCCGGCAGAGTGGGAGAAACCTGCCAACTTTTAACAGAGGATTGATACCTAAACAACTAAACACATAAAGAGCTCTAAGAGTTAAAGGCGGCAATAAATGGACTCATGAAATGTCTGGAAAACTCTTAAAGGAAGAAAAACAAATAGCCAGATAAAAATTTAAGAAGGTGTTCAACCTCCTTAACTACCGGGGAAATGTAAACTAAGCTTTTCAGAAATTCTATCTCGTTATCAGAATAACTGTCCTCAAGACAACAAATAACAAATGTAGGTAGAAAGTGGGGAGAGATGACACCCCCACCTCCAGTGTGTGTGTATGTGTCTGTGTGTGTGTCTGTGTGTGTGTGTCTGTGTGTGTGTGTGTCTGTGTCTGTGTGTGTATGTGTCTGTGTGTATATGTATGTGTGTATGTGTCTGTGTGTGTCTGTGTATCTGTGTGTGAGTCTGTGTGGTGTATGTGTGTCTCTGTGGTGTGTGTGTGTGTGTGTCTGTGGTGTGTGTGTCTCTGTGTGTGTCTGTGTGTGTTGGTGTGTGTGTCTGTGTGTGTCTGTGTGGTGTCTGTGTGTCTCTGTGTGTGTCTGTATGTGTCTGTGTGTGTCTGTGTGGTGTCTGTGTGTCTGTGTATGTCTATGTGGTGTCTGTGTGTCTGTGTGTGTGTCTCTGTGGTATGTGTGTGGTGTGTGTGTGTCTCTGTGGTGTGTGTGTGTCTCTGTGGTGTGTGTGTGTCTGTGGTGTACGTGTGTGTATATCTGTGGTGTGTATGTGTGTGTGTGTGTGTGTGTGTGTGTGTGTACAGGTAGACATGGAAGCCAGAGTTAACTCAGGATGTCATTCCTCTGGTGCCATCTACGTTGTATTCGGCCTAGAGGTTGTCAAATAGGGCAGGCTGACTGGCCAGTATGCCCTGCCAATCTGCCTGTCTTTGCTTCCCCTGTGCTGTGATACAGTTGTACATCATTGTGTCTATGTTTGTCTTAGAAAGGAACACATACATCCACTATGAAAGTCAGTATGGATACTCCTTGAAAAAAAAAATCTAAAAATAGAACTATCATATGACCCAGCTATACGAGCTCTGGGTACACAGCAGAAGGAGTCAAAGCCAGCACACCACAGCCATACTTGTGCCTGCACGGTTATTGCTGCTCTATTCACAACACCCAGGAAGGAGATGGTCCAGGCTTGAGGCCTACCAACAAATAAATGGATAGGGAAAATGTACATCTACACATGGAATTGTTTAATGGAATTCTAGTCAGACATGAGGGAGAATGAAATTATGACAAGTATAGGAAAATGGACAGAATCAGAACATATTGTTATGCTACGTAAACCAGACCCAGAAAGATAAACATTTTCTCTTACATGAGAAATATGTATGTGTGTGTGTGTATGCATACACATATGGGATGTGAAAGCAGAATATTAGAGAGAGCAAGAGGCTTGAGGGTGAGGAGCAGGAGGCAGCAAGAGAGAGTAAGGGAATATATGTAGCATGAATGCAGAAGGGGAGATGATTTGTGACGTGGAAGAGGACCACCAAGGGGGAGGAGGAGGGAAGGGGAGATCAGCGGAGGCAGCTGGGTATGTAACAGGAAATGCACTCATGATATTGTAACAGGGAGATTGTAACTTCCTTGAGGACAGAAGTAGGATTATTCCTTTGGGATCTTCCACTGACACTGCTGCTGAAGCCCAGAATTAAAATCTGCCTCGAGAGCATTTGTCACGGACAAGCTAGCTCTACTGTCAAAGTACTCCGAGAGGATAAGGAGCATGCAGTGTGAGAGGGTGACAGTTAGACGTGCTTTCTCCAGGACCCAGTCTCATCAGTGCACTTAAGGAAGTCTTGATAAGGCAAACAAGGGATAGGGAAGATTGACTGAGAGGACAGGAATATGTAGAAACTCTGAGAGGGGACCCTACTTTCTCTGCTCCTCCGACATTAGTGGAGCGTGTCCCTTGCAGGGACCCACGCTTCCATCAAATGGTACTTAGTGATACAGATCCTGCTGTTAAGAGATGCTTCTCCTGATTTGGTTTGACCTCAGATATGCAAACACTAAGTGTGAGCAAATGAAGGAGACAATTTAAAGACTCAAATACGATATTAGCTGAAGAGAGACCCCAGGTCAGCAGATGCTCCTGTTCCTAGTATGAAGGAAGCATGGATATTTTTTTTTAGGTTCTGATATTGGGTTTCGATGTGCTCGTTCTATTTTGTCGATTAAAGAATTGGCCTATATCTTTGATCTGTGTTTAGGTTTTCTGATGACAGAACTTTATAATAACTGGAACTAGAAACACCGTCTTTGATGGAGAGGTCTTAAAGGTGTTAACAATTAGCAGTGTGTGAAGCACACAGTCTCAAAGCAATTAAGGATGGTAATTGAATATTCGGTTGCAGAGCACAACGGCTCATGTGTAGTTGGAGTTACTGTTTGCTAGCTTATAGGAGTTACAGTATACAAATAAGGTTCAAAGTCCAGAAAGAAAACAAAATATGAGTCAAACAAATGCTTGTCTTACATGCAGCCACGTTTTTGAATAGCGATGTCCTTTTGCTATATGTGATGCTACTGGCTGCAAATTTCAACAGTAACCATTCAGTCTTTCAGCCTACCCATAGTAAGTATGGCACACCATTTACTCGTGAAAAGCTTGATGGTCAGAGACAGTCTGATGTCGTTTGATTTGGCAAACACTTCCATGCTCATGTACTTTAAATACAGTCAGTGGTCACACAATGGCCACAATATCACAATCTATGTTCATTTGAGGGCATAGGGGACTTATTAATGTTGAATTCAGAGTGGCCCAGGGACTTTATTATTATGATCCTCTACAACCTTTGCATGCACTTCATCAGCTATGCCATTTGGTTAATGTGAAACATCTATACACACATATACACATACCCTTGGAATCCACAGGCTATGTTGGTGCTGCGTCTGGCCAGGAGTTTTCTCTCCAGACAGTGGTAGAGTAGGTCAACTGATGTTTTTCTCCTTAGCCTCCATCTCCTTCCTGAAGTCATGTAATATATTGTGATGTGGTATTTATTTTTTTAAGTTAAGGCCCCAGCAGGCAGTAAAGTATAGCAGCCCAGCATCTTAAAGTTTCCCAATTAATCAATCACCTCCGTCCAGTTTGAGGAACTAGCATGCATCCATTAATCTCACAGACATTTTGGAGTGTGCACGGGCTATGTAAAAGGTAAATCATACTGCAGGCTTGAGCCCTAGCTCACTGTGCAAATATATCTCCTATCGTGGAGTAAAGGAGCTTAGGGGGTTACTGGACAGAACTGAAACACCCGGATGATGCATTAGCCTGAGGTTGGGAAACATGCTTCAGGGGTGACGACTTGACCTCTTTGGATCGGGGAAAGTTCCTGTTTGTTTCGTAATGTGTGTGCATTTCATTATTTGCTATTTGCGCGAGGCGCTTGGGAGCTGTGTACACAGCAAGGTGAGCCTGCAGCAGCACCCCAGACTTAGAAAGTGGAACCAAACACTCTATTTCATTGTCTTTGAAATACATTTAGTAAAAATTTCTCAAACTATACCTACTTCTTGATGCTAAATTATTTTTCGTGAAATGTTGGTTGGACTTATTTTGGGAAAAATAAAATCTATATTCGTTTTCACTCTGCTCTAAGGACGGATTAAAAAAGTAAAACTAGCTCAGATCAGCTGTCACCACCGCTCTTGGCCCCGTGGTGGTGCATTCTTGCAACCCCAGTGTTTGCAAAGTGGAGCCCTGTGCAGTTCAAGGTCATCCGTTTCTTCACTGGGAGGAGTTTGAAGCCAGCCTGGTCTCCTTGAGACCCAATCTCACAAAACCAAACCCCAACATTAACTGACCGGTAAATGATGGCCAATAAACCGTTCGACCAGGGAGTCTTATTGGGTTCACGGTCTTCTATCCCGTTCCCAAAGCAAGGCAACTCCTTTGGGAAAATTGTTTGGAGCAAGGGGAGCACGGGAGACAGGCCGGTCTTTAAGAGTCCCCAGGTTTCTGGAAGGGTATTAGGGCTTGGGTGCAGCAGGCTTCCCAGGTCGAATCAGCCACAGTCTGGCTTTCGCAGTCTTGCCTGCATCGGTTGGGGGGTGGGAAGGGGTGGAGGTGGGGTGTAGGGCGGGGGCGTGTCCTCGGGCCAGACACGCCCCCACCAACCTTAAAACGCGCAAGCCTGCGCCGGACGGCTACTGCTCGCGCTCGCGGGGACTGCCACGCTCCGCGCAGTCCCCAGCCCCGCGCCTGCCGCGGCCGCACCGGCGCCGCAGAGCTGCCCATGGCTGACTTGAGCTTCATTGAGGATGCAGTCGCCTTCCCGGAGAAGGAGGAAGACGAGGAAGAGGAGGAGGAGGAGGGCGTGGAGTGGGGTTACGAGGAAGGTAGGCTCGTGGGGCTGCTGTCGCGGCTGCTCCGCCCCACGCGGTCCCGCGCCTTCCCCCTCCGGGGCTACCCGAGTGCGGTTCGCACCTGCTGCGCCCCGGCAGTCTCGTCTCCCAGCCTGGAGCAGACTTGCAAGCGAGTTGCTTTCCAGTCTTGGGAAGTATAACCAGAAAACGCGTCCTGAATTGCAGGCTGGGTCATTGCTCTTGGGGACTTTAAAAAGAGTTTCCTAAATCTGTCTCCGCAGACCCAGGGCTCTGAATAGCCATCAGCGCCCATGTTTACGGTACACACCGAGAAAAGCGCAAAAGAGCCTATATAGATAATATGTATGGGACACTGCATTTGCATTTTAAACAAGTGGCGCTCATTAGCGTTACAGGTTTTTTTTTTTTTTTTTTTTTTTTTTTTGATGTCTCTGAGCATGTTGGGCTTTGCGGAAATTTCCTAGTACTGCACACAATTGACCTGACAAGCAGAAAAAATTTCCATGGTGTCTTTTTCTAGTCACTTGAAGATGGCATAAGTTTCTTAGGTCTCTACACCAAGGCGCCTGTATGCACAGACAGTAAAGGATTTTGTGTGTGATATTTAACAACAGATCACTCACATAATGAATGTAAAAACCCGCACACATTTCTAATATTTCATCTACATACAGATGATGGTCACAGCTATAATGTTAAGGATTATGAGATTTTCGTGTTATATTTACTGCCATTGACCTTAAAAAGCAACCTAGTCTCATTTTGTCTTCAGGTGTTGAGTGGGGCTTAGTGTTTCCTGATGCTAATGGGGAGTACCAGTCACCTATCAACCTAAACTCCAGAGAAGCCAGGTATGACCCCTCACTGCTGGATGTCCGCCTATCTCCAAATTACGTGGTATGCCGGGACTGTGAAGTCACCAATGATGGACACACCATTCAAGTCATCCTGAAGTCGAAATCAGGTAATTTGGAACGCGTGTTTCCGCACTTTTATAAGCACGCTCTGATTTAACTTGTATGGTTTTAAAGGTGACTCCAACACAGTTTCTATTCTCATTGTTCTTTATAAGTTGTATTTTTCTGGGAATTATTTTCTAATACAGTTCTGAAGGGCTAAGAGGGTGAAGTGGTGGATATCTCAGGTCTTCCAAAACTGTGCTTGGAGCTGCCTCTTGCTTAAACAAACATTTACTGAACTAGGAAGACAGGAGTCCATACACAGGAATGCTGATTTGAGTCTTTTCTGCTGTGCATTTTGTTCAAAATTATTGATTAGCTGAAATCATTTAATTATAATGTCTTTTGAAAATAGTTTGTGAGACCAAAGATTGCAATTTATTGATCTCATCTGTCTTCGAGATAAACTTTTCAAATTAAAGTTCCCTTCATTATTAGTGACAAGAATAACTTTAATGTTGAACGAAGCCTGATATTTAAGTGGCAACTCAGTGCTTGCTTTTGTTTATTGTTAACTCACTCACTCTTCTTGAACCTCGTTGAAATGAATCTGAAATGTTTTGCGGAAAATGCAATTTCCAGGAAAATTGCTTTTCAGCTTAAATGTAGGAGGAGAGACGAAAACAGATTTAAAAAACATTAGCATCAAGATTGTGTTTTTCCTGGGGAATAATGACTGTTTTTCCTCCTGGAGAGAATGTAACATTAGTGTTGAATGTGGATGTGTTTAGCAGACTGTGCTTGCCTTAATTCCGAATTGGTAAGGTGGGTATTTCAAACCCCGAAACCATGAGGTCTGTCATTAGGCAAGGAAGGGATCTAGTCCTTCCTTTAGCTCATCATGCTTCAGTTTTGATGCGAAATCTATGAGGCAGAGCATGCATTCTTTGCAGCTATTGGTAGTTTAATTGAGGTGGGGACAGCTCCTGAACAGTGTGTATTTTATATGGAGCTAGTAAACACACACACACACACACACACACACACTCGCACACACTCACACACACTCACACACACTCACACATTCACACACTCACACACATACACACACTCACACACTCACACACACACTCATACACACACACACACACACACACTCACACAGTGAACTTAGATTTGAGCTTAAATCAGAATGTTTTGGAGATGTTTACCTCTGGTCGTTGCATATTTTATACTTCTGTGTCCTTCCTATATCCCTCTCCCCCTTCCCTCCTCTGACCTCCACTCCTGAGCAGCAGGAACTGCTGCCTGTAGTTCTGTCCTGCCTTGCAATGCTGGATTCAGACTTCATTCTCCACTTCTTTTGGGACCTTCCTCCCTCAGGTATCCCGTCCTCTTCGGTCACTACAGTAATTTCTCCCTTTTAATGTTTTGACCAACTTAAAAGTCACTAGTCCTGTGCATGATGATGCATACCTTTAATCCAGCACTGCAGAGGAAGAGGAAGAGGAAGAGGAAGAAGAAGAGGAAGAGGAAGAGGAAGGTGGGGTCCCTGAGTTCCAGGTTAGCCTGATCTACATAGTGAGTTCCAGCCATGGCTACACAGTAATAAATAAAAAAAATTTAAAAAAAAAAGGCAGATAACTGAAAAAACCATCTCTTAATTAATTACTTTTCCTAGACTACTTCAGTTTCTCTAAGGAATTGTCTTTAAACTTGGAACACATCATTTATTTATTTATTTGTTTGTTTGTTTGTTTACTTATTTATTTAATGAAGCTTCTTTTTATCAAAATGGACTACAGATAGAATTTGAATAGTTGGCTATGCCTACATTTTTTCTACATTTAGCTACAGCCTGTCCTGCTCTACCTACAACTTCTGTTTTTCTCTAGTAACAGCTACTTTGAACCTTTAAAAATTTATCTTTTCTAATTTTTTTGAGATTATAATATAATTCCATCATTTCCCCACCCCTTTCCTTCCTAACTCATGCATATTGCTCCTTCTTGCTATCTTTCAAACTCATGGCCATTTTTCATTAATTATTAATTGTTCAATATACATACACACACACACACACACACACACACACACACACACACACACATATGCACCTGCTCGGTCTGGATAATGTTACCTGCATGTTTGTTTTCAGGGCTGAACCTTTTAAAGTTGGTTCCTTTGTCATTACCTCAGTATTTCTTCATAACGTGTTTATGCCATTTGCTCTGACATTTAAGAGCTCTTCAGCCTTCCTGCTGTGGAAGGGGGGTGGGTCTTATTACTCTTTCCTGTCCTGGCTTTGCCCCACATAATTAAATTATATTGTTATTAAAAGTAATACTGAAAGCATAATTGCTATGACCTTGCACCTGCCATTTCTGCCCGAGGCCCTGTTGGGTTTCCTTTATGGAGCAGCGTTTTCCTTTGGAGTTACTGTATTCTTGTTTGTTTATTTTTAATGTTGCCTAACAGGAACTCCCTTCCACCTCTGACAGAGGATAGATCCTGTCTCAGGACCTTTGATGGCCGCGAGTCATCTCTTCTTCCCTCTCTTGTCCTTTCTCTGGCCCCTGGGAGCTGTCCCTGCCTCTCTGGACTGCCACTGAAACACTTAGACCTTTGAGTTTGCTCTCACACTTTCAGTTTCTAAAAACTGGTGCTGACTGAGTTGATTTGCGCTTGAAGTTCACCACTCAGTGTTGTATGAAAGTGAGACCCTTCTTCATCGTTTTCTGTTGCCTTCCTTCTGCTTGTTTATTTTGAGCTCCTTCACTCTCAGTTCACTCTTTCCTTCCCTCTTGGGAGGTTCTCCTCAAACACCCAGTGACCCAGCTCCATGCTGCTACTTAAGATCAGTCTAGATGAGTCTCAAACGTCAGTTCCGAAAGGCAGCGGCTGAGGTCTGGTCACATGGTCAGTAATGGAGTCCGGTGGTGACATGAGTGTGCTAGAGATAGCTTTGGCGGGGGGGGGGGGGGGGTTGGTACCCTCCGAACTGACCTACTTGCTGCTTCTGCTTTTTTTAGGGACACTGGGTAGGTGGCCAGGGAGGGCCGTTGCACATGTGGATGTCTGCCTTCTGGTTGTTGTCAACAGCCAAGAGAGTGCGACCCTATGGTAGTTCCTATCCTCTGTTCATCTGTTAGGCACTGTGAAGGCAGCTCTTTGGCTATGGAGAATGGGGCTCAGAGAGAACTGCTCTTTTTAGGGACTTTGATTTCTTGTTTGAAGTTTCCTACTTTATGCCTCCACCCTCATCCAGGCATACCCAATGCCCCTCCGCTCCGAGTCTGTCCTCGTTGTCTCTTTCCATTTGACTGTTATGACAAAATGCCTTAGACAAAGTAACGTGTAAAGATCAGTTTATGCCTTCCACTTCTGGAGTCTAGGAAGTCTCAGCTCAGGGTGTGTGCAGATGTGGCATCTGATGAGAGTATGCTCTGCTGCATAGATGGCACCTTTTAGCTCTTGTCCTCAAGTGGCCGAAGCGTAAAGTGGAACACTCTTCCAGTTCTCCAGGACTGAGCTCTCCTCTCCTAGGTGTCTCTACCATGGCCGCTCTTGGGGCTTGTCTTTAGTATCAGCTGTACCCGGTGGTAGGTGTACCTCCGGGGGGTCACTTCTGCTATAGAAATTTCTGTTTTACTAAATGAGAATTTCAGACCACTTAGCAGCTCCCTTGGTTTCTTTGGCATTTCTCTGCTGGTTTAAATTTTTCCTCTTGGCTGTTCTGTGCTTGCACATTCCCCTCTTACGCAGTGAGGCCTGAGGAGGCAGGGAAGCACTTCCTGTCTAACTGGAGGTGTTTCCTGATGACAGTGTGATGTCTTTAAATTTTGTTTATTTATTTGTTGTTTATCTTATTTATTCAGTTATGTAGCTGGTTTCGTTTTTTTGAGATAGGAGCTGTGTAAGTTATCCAGGATGGTATAAAAATCACTGTGTAGCTGGGGATGGTTTTGAGTTTCAACAACCTCCTGCCTCTACCCCCAAGTGCTGGGATTATAAACATGACCTACATTGTCCCACTCACATATTTTTAAAAAATGTACGTTTTAAATGATTATTTTTGTTATTATTATGTGTATATGATGTGTGTGTGTGTGTGTGTGTGTGTGTGTGTAGGGTTCATGCGGGAGGGCGGGGGTTCAGAGGGCAATTTTATGATTCTATGCTTCCTTACACCTCTACGTGGAGGTTTTGGGATCAAATTCAAGTTGTCAGGCTTCAAAGGAAGTGATTTTTACATCCTGAGCCATTTTGCTGGCCCACAGGTTATCTTTTTTTTTAAAAAAAGTAAAACACAGTATTCATAGTGTAAGCACAGAATTCTTTTTTTTTTTTTAGGAATTTAAGCTTATATTTTATCACCTGCCACGTTAGTTTCTGTGGGGATGCCAGTGACTGTGGACATAGTCATTTTTTCCTTCTTTTTAATTTTTTTCTATTTTTATTGTAAAAATAAAACCTCACAAAGAGGTATCCCAAATGACCATACTATTTTTTTTCTAGTATAATGTCAGTGTTTATGCTCCACAAACCGAAGCTCTTAGTGTTACCCTAACGATGCAGGTCCTGTGCATGGTCCCCTCTGGATGCGCTGCCTTGGGACATTTCTTGGACCCACCGCCTAGTCTCCCCACCACGCAGCTCTGTTGAGACTTCCTTGGGCTGAGGCCACCCATGGATGATCTTACCACACGCTCTCCCCAGGGGGAACTACAAAAACCTTATCATACTCTAACTGACGGGTTTGAAATGAGACATGTGGAAACTAGTCTCAGAGTTGGTCACCTATGGGCTGTTTTCGTGTTGACTGCTTCTCCCTGTCAGTTCTTCATACTCAATCATCCTGAACACGCTGGGTGTTCTAGGCTTCCTCCTCAGCCCTGCTCACAAAGACAGTGCAACGTAGAGACTGTTTGCTTCCTGTTATGTTTCTGTCAACGGACTGGCCCTAATGCTGCGCATCCCTTGGCAGGCTGGGACAGCCTCAGCTTGAACAACCCGGGGAAGAAAAGCCAGTCCTCCACTGAGGAGCACACTTTGCACTTGAGTAGTCCCCCAAGTCAGACAGTTCTGTGCCTTCCCCAGCATGTCTCTTTTGGAGTTCTGGACCTACACAGAGCATGTGGGTCAGGCCTTCCCAGGCATCCTTTGGACCGCTGCTCACATCCCATCAGGAAAGTGGCATTTTTCCTTTCTGAAACGTGTTTCTCAGCTCCTGATGGTCCTTCATCTCTCAACACTTCCTGATTATTTACTGCAGCAGTGCAAACTCACCTGTCTGTAAGAGATAAGCAGATACTTGCAGCTAGGAGAACAAAAGACCATAAATAGCTACTGGGTGTCTCATTTACCTATGGTGTAGGGGAAGGTAGGGCCTGGATAAAGTGTGCCTGGTTTTCCAGATAATGTGCCAGGAGAAGCTGGAGGTGTGTGCCTGTGCAGCAGCTAATTGGTTTCCTCTGGCTGGTAGAATGCAGTTGACAATGTTATATTTTTATCTTATACAAAGAGTTACAGGCTTTGGATGTGGTAAATTTAAGCCAGTGACCACTTATTGAAGGGTGATTGTTTAGTGGAAATGATTAGAAAAGAGTTTGGGGCTCTGACTCCTGTTTCTCTCCCTTGCCTCTTGCCCCTTGGCTCCTCCTCTCTTCCTATTCCCTTCCCCCCTCTCTCCACGTGGTCATGGCCGGCCCCCACTTCTCTACTCTCTCCTTCTCTCTGCCTTTCTCTGCCTCTGCTACCGTCTTAACTCCCCTCCCCGTGCCCTAAATAAACTCTATTCTATACTTTAAAAAAAAAAAGAGTTTGGGAAAGAAGTAGGATTTGAAGTGATCTGGAAGGGTAAATATGCTTGCAGGTTGGTGAGATGTGGAGCAGAGAGCTGCACAGACTACAAGGAGAACTCTAGAGATGGTGGTGGAAGGGATGTCTTATGGCATATCTGGAAGAATGCGTGTTTGTGGGGTAAAGGGAAAAGTAAGAGTGAGGGTGTGTTAGAGCAGAGTCTCGAGGGACCATGAAGAGAGTCCAAAGAACAAGACCCCCTTTTCCCCATAGGAGCCTTAAGTAGCATGCTGATCTAGGAGAATGAACATGGTAGCACAGAATGGGTTGGGGCTTGCAAGAGATTGGAAGCTGGTTGAAAATTCAGAGCAAGAAATCAAATTACCCAAGAAAGCCTGAGGCCACTGTGATACCAAGCAGTGGAAAAGGAGGGTTGACACAGGGCTATACTGAGGTGTCATCTGCAGAGCTCTAGTGGATAGTGTGTGGAGTAGGGAGAAGAGGGGATGAACAGAAGCGGGCAAGGGCAGACTCCCCGAGACTGGACCATGGGTTGGATCCTGTTGCCATTCTCTCTGTCCTGGGTCTGCTTAAAAGCAGCAGAGTTCCACTTGGTCTGGGGTCTGGTCCATTTTCACATCCCATGAGTGATGATGTGACTAGGCCATAAGCCCCATTGTCTCCTGGAGATGGGAAAGTGATCTAAAGCTGTCACACACACCATTTGATTTCTCATCAGGACTGATGAATGGCAGGAATCTTCACACTTGAGGTATGCAGACTAAGGAAAATTGAACATAATTATGATGTTAAGATTATGTTGATAAGAAAAATAGCACACATATAATATGACAACAGTTTTCATTTATTGGCAGTGGTTATGTTCTTAGCTCAATGGATTGTGCTGAACTCTTTCTATACTGTTTTTCTTGGTGCCTATACTTATGATAAAGTTTATCTTATAATTAGGCACAGATTGAAATTAGCAGCAATATGCAATACTCATATAAAAAGTTATAAACACATACTGGAATACAAATTATGTGGATGAAGTCTCTATAAGGTTGACATTGTTGATTGAGTACATTCAGTTTGTGTTGAATGCAGGTGACAGAAACCACAGGTTGTGACTACAGTATGGACAGATTTCTACTGGAACAGTGTGGTACTCAGGTGTGTGATACTGTGAAAGCCCATAAGATAGCACATCATTCCACCTTGCTACAAAGGGTAAATACTTGGTTTTTATGACACATTGTCTTGCTATTAGCCCAGGCTGGCCTCCAGTTCTCCCTTGTCTTCCTTCAGCCTCTGAGTGTAGGGATTACAAGTGCATGTCCCCTGTGCCCGGCAAAGATAATGACATTTTTAATTGGCCATTAGTGTAAGAGAAATTGCTAACCACTCTAGATCATTTGTGCTATCCACTGGCACTTATTATAGCAGCTAATTAGAAAAGTTTACTTCTGGGTCTTTTATAATTCGCAGTCTATTTTTAGGCTGAATGATTATTCCTGACCCCAATTCCCCTGTATAAAGCCTCTGCCCACTCACGACTTATGTTTTCCTCTCTCAGAACATACGTGAACTGCTTGGTATCTCGCCTTTCCGAGGCTCTTCTCCCTGCATTGGCTGCGGTTTTCCGTCCCCTTAGTATATTCTTCAAGGCCCAGGTTGGCTCTCATTCCAGAAAGACTTCAGTGATTCTGTGTATGCTATCTGGTTTGTGATGACTCTAGCTGGATATAATCCTACTATCCAAACATTCTCTTTGCCGTCTCTGATACCTCCTGTAGGGAACATTCTTCAGGTAGTGAGGGATGCCTGGCTGCACTGGGGATACCCAGCTGCATTGAAGCTGTCTA
>JADRCD010213865.1:38216-49739 GCA_019843815.1 Montemys delectorum
GGATGCCTGGCTGCACTGGGGATACCCAGCTGCATTGAAGCTGTCTAGCTGTACTGGGCATGCTTGACTGAACTGGGGATGCCTGGCTACACTGTGGATGCCTGGCTACACTGGGGATGCCCAGCTGCACTGAGGCTGTCTCGCTGCACTGGGCATGCTTGACTGAAAACTGTGGATGCCTGGCTACACTGGGGATGCCCGGCTGCTTTGGAGATGCTGGCTACACTGGGGATGCCTGGCTGCACTGGGGATGCCTGGCTGCATTGGGGATGCCTGACTGCTGCTGAGGTCAGATCCTTTTGCTTTGTCTCCTCTGTGGACAACAAACACTCAAAATAAGTGTTCAGTTTAGATGAACTGTGAAGGAATTCTCCTCCAAGCACAGCTTTTGAATTACACGGTAAATCTGTTTTCAGCAAAGGACTGTGAGGCTTAGACAGGCTTAGGTACATGTTTGTTCATCAAGTTGTCACGCAACCCTCAAATTTTGTAGAACATTCCTTTAGGGGCTCTATCTGTGTCTCTAAAGCATCGTGACAGTGCCCATTAAAGAACAGCTAAGAAACGGGGACAGTAGCAGTGACATCAACTCGTTGCAGATTCTCCTCCCGGCTTTGTCACTCTGAGGAAATGAAGCATTTCAGAAGAGATATTCCAAGGCTGTTTCCACTGTAATTTCATTGGAGTTGATGTCACTCCCCTAAGGAATCTTCCAGGCAGTATCCACACATCACTCTCCAGAGCTTAGTGTGTGGTTACATAGGAAAGGTACTCACTGGTTTGACTGCCTTCCTAATAAACAACGTCTATTGTAGAACGCGGGTGTAGTATCCTTAGATGGGATCCAACAGTGACAATTCATTTTGATGGTTGAACAGTCTTATCTTGAGGGATGCATAAGCAGTTCATTTACTTGGCATCTCAAACTAAATTCAGTGTTTTGCCTTTTTAATGGCTTCGCATAGCCACCTGGTATTAGCTATGGTTTACTTTGGAGTCGTTAACCAGCAGCAAAAGTGAAACGTGCACAGACCCTGACACCTGGACAAAGCCACCGCTTTGCTTTCTCTTCCTGAGGATCAGTCTGGGAATAGTGCCTTCCTCCCATGTGTTCACATACCCTCACAGCGTGTGTAGCGCATGAGGATCCTGTTGCTTCATTGTAATTTAATGGAATACAATTAACTGCAGCTAATAAAACTGCCACAGTGACCAAGAGTGACTTGGCTGCGTTTGAGCCTCATTATTGAGATGAATTCGATTTCAACCTAAATGGATGTGAGATCCCTGAAGCCAGGAATTCTATCTGTTTTGTAAAATCATTGTGTTCTATGCATTTTATACACTGCCTACTTGGAATCATGTAATAGATCATAAAGACTATTTGTAAATGGTTCCCTCCTATTCTGAGTATCTTCCTGTCAAAAGTACAGCTTGCATTTTCTAGCATGCTTAAAAACGGGAGCTTTGGAGCTGGAGAGAGTGGTCCGTGGATAAGAGTACTTACTATGTAAGTCTCAAGACCTGAGGCCATTTCTAGTTTCCAGCACCCATGGTAGAAACTTATTACACATGCAATGCATGAGCAAGCGTGTGTGTGTGTGTGTGTGTGTGTGTGTGTGTGTGTTCTCGAATACATGAATAAACCCTTCTCAGTCCATATAATGTACGTGAGTATCTGATATACATGATCTTAGGGTAGAACACCAGGAGGCTCTTCCCTGGAGAAGACCATTTTCCCGACTCTCAGCATTCCTCAGTTCTTTGTCTAGGCCCAAGGACCACAGGCTTTCTCCCTTCCATGGCAGCCTGTCCATTGTTGTCATCCTTATTCAGGTCTTGTTTAGGTAATCCTGTTGATGAAGCTTCGTGGGTATAGCCTCTCTGATATTTTTAGGAGACATGATCTCAAAGAAAACTTCCTCTGGTTCTTACAATCGTTCTGTCCCCCTTTCTACAACAACCCTTGAGATGAGGGGCATTTGTATTGTAGATATATCTGTTGGGTGCTATTCCAGCTCTTGTTCTCTGCATTTTGATTATTTGTCGTTGTTAGTAATAATCTCTGTCTGTGGTAAAGAACAGTTACTTTAGTGAGGGCTGAGAACTATGTGTATCTGTGGTATAAGAATAAAAATGTAGTTAGAAGGTATTCTGGTTCAGTAAAGTGATAGTTGTAGGTTCTCTTCCAAGATCTATGACCACACTTGGCCTTGGTGGTCGACTAGATTTCCAGTTCCAGGCATGATTTCTCTCTTGTTGGGTGGTTCTTAAGATTAGGTAGAGATGGGGGCTGGTGAGATGGCTCAGTGGGTAAGAGCACCGACTGCTCTTCCAAAGGTCCTGAGTTCAAATCCCAGCAACCACATGGTGGCTCACAATCACCCATGATGAGATCTGATGCCCTCTTCTGCTGTGTCTGAAGACAGCTACAGTGTACTTATTTATAATAATAAGTAAATCTTTGGGTCGGAGCTAGCAGGGACTGAGTGAGCAGGAGCGAGCGGGTGGGGTCTACTGGAGCAAATGGGGCTGAGCAGGGTTGACCAGAACGAGCAGAGGTCCTAAAAGTCAATTCCCAACAACCAGATGAAGGCTCACAACTACCTGTACAGCTACAGTGTGTACTCATATACATAAAATAAATGAATCTTTAAAAAAAAAAAGATTAGGTAGAGAGCTATTGGTTACTGCCAGGGTATGTATGCCACAATTGCATCCCTAAGGTTATTGTGCCATGTTGGTCATTGTTGGGCTTCATAATCATTGTAGTTGGGTAGGACTATTGGTTGATTCTCTCCCTTGGAAGCTTGCATTGTGCCTTTTGGTACCTTGAAGACTAGCCCTCAGAAAGGGGACCTTCAGGTCAAATGTATCTCAGGTCCTCTGGATCCTGTGTCGAGAGTATTTGGTATTCTCAGCACTGGGGAACCAACCAAGGGCAACAATAATAGTCTATGTGTTGGGAGCCTCTTGGACAAACCTGACTCACAGGGGGCTTCTGATGCTTGGTGTTGAGGATTTTGTTAGTCTGTGGCTCTTGGGGGGATCATTGTCTGTTCAGATGGGAAGATTTTATTTATCCTGTATATGTATGCGTATACACAAGTTTACGTTTATTACATGTAATTTTAGGTAAATGTTAACAGCATGATTTCTTATTATTCTTACTGTTATTTTACTCTCCTCTCCCATTCTTTATTTATTTCCATTCTTTTCCCTGGTTAAAATCCTCCTCCATTCCCCTCCCCACCACTTTCAAATGATTTGTACCTTGCTATTCTCCTACCTCCATAATGGTCCCCCTTTACTACCCTAGTTTCTGCAGTGAGTCCTAGTTACATATTCACATTAGAAGATTTGGAGCAGATGGCTGTAGAGCCAATGGCCGTAGTTATATGTATCATGTTCGTGTCCTTGGCTTTGTCGAGGTCGACATGTCTGCCTTTGCGCTAGCACCGTATTGTTTTTCTTACAATGGCTCTGTAATCTGTCTTGAGTTCTGGAATGGTAATTCCTCTAGCACTGCTCATTTATCTCAGGATTATTTTGACTATCTGGGGTCTTTTGGGATTCCATAAAAATTTTAGCATAGTTTCTTATATTTCTGTGAAGAATGAAACAGGGATTTTTGATTAATATTGCATTGAATATGTAGATGGCTTTTGGTAGAATAGTCATTTTTACAGTATTACTTCTACCAATCCATGAGTGTGGGTATCTTTCCATTTTCTAGTGTCTTTATCTCTTTCTTCCGAGATTTAAGGTTTTCATTGTAGAGGCATTTGATTTCCTTATTTAAGTTTACTCTTTGAGGCTGTTGTACCTGTACAGGAGTGCATTCATGACCTTTTTCTCTGGATAGTTGTTGTTTATGCAAAGAAAAGCTATTCATTTTTGTAAGTTAACTCTCTCTCCTGCCACACAACATAATAATAATTTGATAGACTCTCAGTATTGGTCATTTTTGTCTTATAGTTTTGAAAGGTAGATTTCTTTTTGTTTATTGAGATCCATGTCAAAACCAGTTGTATCACCCTTTCCCATAAGAAACAGCATATTGCTCTTATACGTGTGTGTTCATATGTATCTTATAATGGGGTTTTAGGCAAGTAGTTTAATTCCTTTTCTTTTTTTTAACTGGATATTTTATTTGTTTACTTTTCTAATGTTATCCCATTTCCTAGTTTCCCCTCTGCAAACTCCCTATCCCATCCCCCCTTACCCACCTACTATGAGGGTGTTCCTCCACCCACCCACCTACTCCTGCCTCACCACCCTAGCATTCCTCTACACTGGGACATCAAGCCTTCACAGGACCAAGGGCCTCTTCTCCTACTGATGCCAGATAAAGGCCCCTCAGCTCCTTCAGTCCTTCCCCAACTCCTCCATTGGGGTCCCTGTACTCAGTCCAATGGTTGGCTTCAAGCATCCACATCTGTATTGGTCAGGATCTAGCAGAGCCTTTCAGGAGAGAGCTGTATCAGGCTCCTGTCAGCAAGCACTTCTTGGCATCAGCAATAGTGTCTGGGTTTGGTGTCTGCATGCGGGATGGATCCCCAAGTGAGGCAGTCTCTGAATAGCCTTTCCTTCAGTCTCTGTTCCACTCTTTGTCCCTGTATCTCCATTTGACAGGAGCAATTCTGGTTTAAAATTTTGGAGATGGGTGGCTGGCCCCATCTCTCAACCGGGGTGGGGGGGATCATGCCTAACCTCTGGATATGGAGAACCTCTTGACAGGTTCTCCCTCCCCTTTGTGGGGTATTTTAGCTAATGCCATCACTGTTGGGTCCTAGGAACCTCTTGTTTTCCTGGCATCTGGGACTTTCTGGTTGCTAACCCCAGTTCCCAATCCCACATTGCTATACACCTCTGTTCAATTTCCTGACCCTTTTTACATCTCCTCCATCTTCTCCCATATGTTGGAGCATCTTCTGAGTATATGCCCAGGAGTGGTATAGCTGGGTCCTCAGATAGTACTATGTCAGTTTTCTGAGGAACCACCAGACTGATTTCCAGAGTAGTTATGCCAGCTTGCAATCCCACCAGCAGTGGAGGAGTGTTCCTCTTTCTCCACATCCTCACCACCATCTGCCATCACCTGAAATTTTATCTTAGCCATTCTGACTGGTGTGAGGTGGAATCTCAGGGTTGTTTTGATTTGCATTTCTCTGATGACTAGGGATGTTGAACATATCTTTAGGTGCTTCTCAGCCATTGGAGATTCCTCAGTTGAGAATTCTCTGTTTAGCTCTGTTCCTCATTTTTTGATAAGGTTATTTGATTCTCTGTAGTCTCTAGTCTATTAGTCTATGTCTTTTTATTGGGGGAAATGAGTCCACTGATGTTAAGAGATATTAGGGAATAGTGATTGTTGCTTCCTGAAAATTTTGTCATTAGAGATGGAATTATGTTTGTGGGGCTATCTTCTTTTTTGGGTTTGTTGAAAGAAGATTACTTTCTTGCTTTTTCTAGGGTGTAGTTTCCCTCCTTGTGTTGGAGTTTTCCATCTATTATGCTTTGTAAGGATGGATTTTTGGAAAGATATTTTGTAAATTTCGTTTTGTCATGGAATATCTTGTTTTCTCCATCTATGGTAATTGAGAGTTTTGCTGGGTATAGTAGCCTGGGCTGGCATTTGTGTTCTTGTAGGGTCCATATGACATCTGCCCAGGATCTTCTAGCTTTCATAGTCTCTGGTGAGAAGTCGGTGTAATTCTGATAGGCCTGCCTTTATATGTTACTTGACCTTTCCCCCTTACTGCTTTTAAAATTCTTTCTTTGTTTAGTGCACTTGGTGTTTTGATTATTACATGATGGGAGGAATTTCTTTTCTGCTCCTGTCTATCTGGAGTTCTGTAGGTTTCTTGTATATTCATGGGAATCTTTTTCTTTAGGTTAGGGAAGTTTTCTTCTATAATTTTGTTGAAGATATTTACTGGCCCTTTAAGTTGGGAATCTTTACTCTCTACCTATTATCCAGAGGTTTGGTCTTCTCATTGTGTCCTGGACTTTCTGGATATTCTGAGTTAGGAACTTTTTGCTTTTTGTATTTTCTTTGACTGTTATGTCAATGTTTTCTATGATATCTTCTGCCCCTGAGATTCTCTGTTCTATCTCTTGTATTCTGTTGATGATGCTTGTGTCTATGACTCCTGATGTCTTTCCTATTTTTTTTTTTTTAAATCTCCAGGGTTGTCTCCCTTTGTGATTTCTTTATTGTTTCTATTTCTCTTTTTAGATCCTGGATGGATTTGTTTAATTCCTTCACCTGTCTGGTTGTGTTTTCATGTATGTCTTTATGGGATTTTTGTGTTTCCTTTTTAAGGGCTTCTAGCTGTTTACCTGTATTCTCCTGTACTTCTTTAAGGGAGTTATTTATGTCCTTCTTAAAGTCCTCTATTATCATCATGAGATGTGATTTTACATCAGAGTCTTGCTTTTCTGGTGTTTTGTGGTATCTAGGGCTCGCTGTGGTGGGAGAACTGTGTTCTGATGATGGCAAGTAGCCTTGGTTTCTGTGGTGTTTGCTGGTATTTCTGTTCCTGAGTGTGACTTGTCCCTCTTTTAAGCCTGTGTGTCAGCACTCCTGGGAGATCAGTTCTCTCTGGGTGGAGTTTGGGTATAGAGAGCTGTGGCACAGGGCCAGCTCTGAGGTGCAGATTGAAACTGGAATGATCCTGTCCCCTGCTGTCCCTTGGTTCCTGTGTTCTTATGACTTTGGAGTGGTCCCTCTTGGGCCAGAAATATGAGCAGAAGTGATGGGCTTACCTGTGTTCTAAGTCATGTTAGCACTTCTGGGAAACCAGCTCTCTTTTGACGGGATTTGGGTATGGAGAGCTGTAGCACAGGGTCAGCTCCAGGCGCTGAGAGAAACTAGAAGGATCTTAACTCCCTTTCTTATTTGTGTATGCCTAATTTTTTGATACACCTCTTTCTTTTCTGTTGTAACAAGGAGCTCAGCTTCTCCCAAGAAAATTAATTTTATTGCCTCTATTTAAAAATGGTGAGTTCTAGAATTTGCCCTTAAGGCTGAAGTCAGGCCCATTTTGTGCATGGTAGGGGTAGGGAGGCAGAGTGTTCTTCAGAGGACGCTGGCTGAGGTGCTGTGTGAGGAGACTCTCCTTTTCCTTCTCTGACTTGGGTTACAGGGTACAAAGTGTAGAAATCTGATTTCCTTCCTTGCTCTTCTCAAGGTGGAGTTTAGACAGTCAGTGGAAAGGACCATGTGGTCATGAACTCTTCAGAATCTGTGATACCTTTTTGAAATAAAAACCTTGCAAATAATTGTAAATGTCTATCATGGGTATATACAGAGTAGAAAGTTAGAGCGTGTCTTCACAGAATTCTGAGAATCTGCATACCTGTTTGAATCATGCATTTAGATTGGTTTTGATTGCCTTTTGGAAAATCTGATAGAATTTAGTTGTTTAAGAAGAACCTAGAGTTTAGAAATCTAGGCTTAGAATCTCTCTCTATTTTTTTTTATTTCATTTGATGTCTAATTTAAGTCTCCTTCCCTAACTAATCCCCACAATGGCTGAAGCTCTAGCTCCAGGTTCTGTCCTGGGCTTGCTGGATGGGTGACTGTGGCTGACTACATTTTATCCTTGAAGCCCACCTTTCCCTCAGTCCATAAAGATGAGAACACTAACCCTGGGAATTTGTTGTGATAGAAGGTGGAGGTGGTTGGATTCCTGTGCCATAGTCCTAATCATATGGCCACCCATTCTGTGCACACACACACACACACACACACACACACAGAGAGAGAGAGAGAGAGAGAGAGAGAGAGAGAGAGAGAGAGAGAGACATGGGGCTTATTGACTTCTACTTGCAGAGCTGTTAACCTGGATGTTCTTTTTTCTCCCAAGTTGGTAGAAAGATGGCAGCCAACCTTGTAAGACACTTTCCAGGGCATCATGATGTGTGAGACGCCTTTATCTTGCCTCTATTTTCTTTTTGCCTTTTTTCTTTTCTTTTCTTTTCTTTTCTTTTCTTTTCTTTTCTTTTCTTTCTTTTCTTTTCTTTTCTTTTCTTTTCTTTTTTTTTTAAATTTGAGCACTTCGTATTTTTATGGTATTTCAATATAATTGCATCCAAACAGAGGAACCACCATCATCCCACGCACCATCTCAGAATCATTATGTGTTAGAAATCTTTGCTGAACAAAATTAAACATACTAAACATGGGGATTTTAGAATTAGGTTAGATTTACTTTATTTAATGTCTAATAAAATAGGATTGACTTCAAACATTGACTGTTTCCTTTGGTAAGAACTATGTTTCAACTTTTCCCCTACTACACTATTTTACTCCTGGGTTCTTAATGTTTTTCCAGTTAATACAGTGAGCTCTTATGAATTGTGTTGCAATGGTATATATGCTGCACTGTAGGACATTTTTAAACTGCATATTTTCTGTAACTTGATGCCCTCCAGCATGAACAGTCATCCCTTTCTTTCTTTCTTTCTTTCTTTCTTTCTTTCTTTCTTTCTTTCTTTCTTTCTTTCTTTCTTTCTTTCTTTTTTTCCATGCCTCTATTTTCTGCCATGTTCTTTCCTCTTGTTCTCTTTCTAATTGACATTTTCGGCTGTAGGGCACACGGATTGACATAAAGCCAGTTAGAACTGGTTATTAGCTACGAATCAACCGACCAACAGACAGTGGTGCGTGAGTTCACTTTTTTGTCTCTTGGATGGTTTGCGGATGGTGATGTAGCTGATCCCAGAGAGATAACCATCAGGCTCCCACGTGGACAGTGGGCTGTTCACTAACCCTTTGTCTAGGGTATTGGGGAGGAAAATTATCAGCTGTTTGTGTAAAAGAACCTAAAATTCTTAACTGATACTATTTTTGAATTAGAAGCTGCTAGAAGGGAAACAAAAGTCTGAATCAATCTTCGTTTCTATTGAAATTGACCATTGCTTTATAATACACGTCATTTCAATTTACAGATGCTCTTTCTAAGGGCTGTTAAAGAAAATACGTAAGAAATTGTTTAAGTTCAGATTGTCATGAAGATGCATTTTTCCACCAATCTTTAATGTGTCCTTCTTTGAGACAGAGTTCTAGATCATATTCAGAAATGAGCACTAGTTGGACTGGTGCTAATATTTTGAACATTGTTACTATTTGATTATAATTTTAGCCCAACAACAGACAGGGCAGTATATGTGATATGTTGAATGGTCATTGGTTTTTAAAACTCTGATTCAATAATCGACTTATTTTATCTTAAGTTTTAATTTTTTAAAAATTATTTTTGTTTTTTCGAGACAGAGTTTCTTGGGACAGGGTTTTTCTGTTGTAGCCCTGGCTGTCCTAGAACGCACTATGTAGACCAGACTAGCCTAGAACTCACAGAGATCTGCCTGCCTCTGCCTCCTGAGAGGCCTGTGCCACTGCTGCCTGGTAGAGTGTATTTATTTTTACTTTGTGTGTGTGTGTGTGTGTGTGTTCCACATGTGTGTGAGTGTTGAAGAGGCCAGACAAAGGTGTTGGATCCCTGGAGCTGGAGTTACAAAAGGTTGTGAGCTGCCTAGAGGGTGCTTAAACCAGAGAAGCTCTACAAGAGCAGTGAGTACTCTTCACCACCGAGCTACCTCCTCAGCCCCTGCTGGTTGTATGAATATTCATTCTTCTTGGGTATTTTATCAGCTTATACCTGTTCTTTGATTAAAATTATATTAATTCCAATGGCTGACCCAAAGATGTTGCTTAGTTCATTGATAGACTTACAGCAAGTGTCTGGCTTGCATGGGGCTCTGACTATATTTGTGTGTCTTGATCAGTGATCAGCATAAAAGTCACAGTAGTGTGTGTGTGTGGGGAACTAGGCAGATGGCTCATTGGTTAAGAGGCAATACTACTCTTGCAGAAGACCCAGATTTATTTCCCAGCACCCACATTAGGTAACTAGTAACTGTCTATAACTCTAGTTCTAGGGGATCTGACACCCTTTTCTTGCACCATGAGCACCTGCACATAATTTAAAATACATATTTTTAAAAAGAGTCTCGGGAGGGATTTATTACCTTGTCTATTTCTGGAGTATAAAACAAGAAAACTTAAAATACATGTATTATTACCTGGTCTTATCTGACTAGCAAGCGTAAGAATCTTAGTGAAATCTTGCCAGTTTATGTTTACTTCAGTTGTAATACATTTCTCATTTGGACTTTGCAGATTCAGTCTTTAGAGTCTAGGAGCTTTTTGGCTCAATAACAACAGCACAATCACAATCACAACATCTCTTGTGTGTACAGCTTGGGACAGCATTCAGCAGCATCATTTTCTCTTTTCAGTTTTGTCAGGAGGACCTCTGCCTCAGGGACAGGAGTTTGAACTGTATGAAGTTAGATTTCACTGGGGAAGAGAAAACCAGCGTGGTTCTGAGCACACGGTCAATTTCAAAGCCTTTCCTATGGAGGTAAGAATAAGACTCTTGTAAAAATCTCATAACTTAGTAAAGAACTCAGTAATTTACAGAAGATCTTTATTTTGAAAGAAGATGTGCAACTCTTGAATTTTATATTTGTGCTAAGACAAAAGAATATCTAGTCGATATCAGGTTAGGATGGCTAATGGGCCACTGCGCCACGCGCGTGCGTGCGTGTGTGTGCGTGCGTGTGTGCGCGCGTGCGTGCGTGTGTGTGTGTGTGTGTGTGTGTGTGTGTGTGTTACCCCTGAAGTAATCCCTATAACACTTCTTTATTCGTGAATTCATATAAATTCTTTAACACACAGTTGTCATATCTCCTATGTTTTTTTTTTTTTTTTCTGGGATCCTTGCCCATGTGGAATTCTTCATCCCCTTTCTAATCTTCCATTGGACTTGATAGTTTCCTGTCATGTGCTCGTCCCATGAATTGGCACATGTTGAGTTCACTGACTTCTTTGGCTCCGATAGTTTGAAGACAAGGTCTCCTCTTCATTCCTCTGATGACTCTTATCATCACAAACCTCAAGGTTCATCACAAATGTCACAAAGTTGATGGGATGCTCCTATTGGTATAGGACTTGTTGTATTTAATTCCAATTCCATAAGAAATCTCAGTTCTCCTCAATAAGCAGATGTTCACTAGTATCTAAGAGCTTCCCTTCTTTCCTCCCTTCTGTCCTCACTCCCAGTCCTGTGGTTTTAATAAATTTGTAGGCCTTACACCTTAACTATATCAGACCTTGACTTCACCTCCATGTAGAATCATGTCAATGGTCAACCACCTAATGGATTTTCCATTTTGGATATCTGGTAGACCTTACAGAGTAAAGATTACCTAAGACCTTTGTGAAAAAAGAACTGTTTTGAGATTTGCTGCCATACTAGGCTTCTTTCTCTGTCCTCCACGCTTTGGATGCACTTCATATTAAGTATGAACTTATTGCAAGGTTGGCCTTCATGATTAGAAATCACTGTGTGGATCAGGTGTGACTCAGGAGTTCAGGAAGAGAAGGTGGCACCAAGTTTCTGTTGAGGAAGCTTCCATATATTTCTTCTTTTTTTTTTTTTTTTTTTACTT
>JADRCD010213866.1:1034-16884 GCA_019843815.1 Montemys delectorum
TCTATCTATCTATCTATCTATCTATCTATCTATCTATCTATCTATCTATCCACCTACCTACCTACCTACCTACCTACATATCCCTGATTCATTTTTCTCAGTGTCCGCATAATCTTTACATTATTTGTCTTGGGTTTCCACTGTTGAGATAAAATACCATGACCAAGAGCAACTCCGGAAAGAAGGGATTATTGCATTTTACAACTATCAGGTTGCAGTCCTCTGTTGAGAGAAGTCAGGGCAGGAATATGACACAGGAACTAAAATCTCTCTGTCTGACTGTCTATCTCTCTGACAAGTATAATAGGAACGTGAGGAGCATTTAAGAGGTTTACAGACAGGGAGAATGGGAGATGAAGAGAATGGGAGGCTGTGGAGTATTGTGTTTACTGGCTTGTTCCCCATAGTTTGCTCAACTTGCTTTCTTATACATGCCCAGGACCACTTGCCCAGGAATGGCACTGCCCACAGTGAGCAGGGCCCTCCGACATTGATCACTAATCTACACAATGTCCTACAGACTTGCCTACAAGCAATCTGACAGAAACCTTTCTTCAATTGAGCTTCCTCTTCCCAGTAACTCTAGTATGTGTCAAGGCAACAGAAAACTCAGTATTACACTATAGAAAACTAAAAGAAATAGAATCTTAAGATGCCTGTGGTGTTCCTCCACATAATGGGAGAATTCTTTGCAGCTCAATGATTTCTGAAACTGTTCTGCCAAGCAGGAAGTTTAACAACATCACCGTGCAAAAAATGAGTTATACTACTGAGCAACTTAGATGATATTCTTATATTTAAAAATATAGTGATATTTCTTCAAAACATATGGCTTTATGAATGTGCATTGATATGATGAAATTGAAATTGAATATATTACCTAACTTTTATGTATTTATCAATATATATAGACTCAGACATAAATAAGCTATACCAATATTTTATGAAAAGTACAGGGGCATTATATTGTTGAGGTACAGATTGCAGTTGAGACTATATTTTTCTTAAAGATATAGATAAATGTTTAGTGGGTTTTGAGTTGAATGCTATTTTGTTTACTTCTGTTGCTTCTGAGACCAGGGAAAGATAAATTGAAAAAAGGTAAAAAGAAAGAGAAAATATAGATGTAATGCTCTGGCTTTGCTTTCATAAACTGTTCTTGTAAAAACTAAAGTGTATGTGTGTGTGTGTGTGTGTGTGTGTGTGTGTGTGTGTGTGTTGTGTACATATCCACTCATGTCATAAGGCATGTGCTTGATCAGTTCATAGGATTTTGTTCTCTCCTATCATGATTGCAATAATGTCATCAGGCTTGGTAGCAGCACTGTTATCCAGTGAACCATCTCACTTTTCCTATGAACACCCTCTTTAGTTTATTTATCTGTCTAAAAGCTAGGAATTTCATTTTGTAATCATTTAAAATATTCCTGAAACCTACCAGCACGCTGAAACCAGGTAACAATATTCAATATAACTGATACTTATAGTCAGTCTCAAAAATTACAGAAACATTCGTTTGGAGTATGTTTGAGCCTGGCAATATTTATAGGACCTCTCTGTGATTATAATGCACAAAGAGTTGTTCAGGCTCAGAAAACAATCCTATGACATTTTGCCATTCAGAATATTTTAATATAAAGAACACTGGAATACCTGAGAAACAGCCTCAGAAACAAGGTGTCTTTCATTTCTGACCTTCCTGTCTGTTACTCTTTATTTTCCCCTAAAGCAAAATAGTATAAGACCAAGTAAAGACAGGGTGGAGAGATGGCTCAGTGGCTAAGAGCACCGACTGCTCTTCCAGAGGTCTTGAGTTCGAATCCCAGCAACTTCATGGTGGCTCATAACCATCTGTAATGAGATCTGATGCCCTCTTCTGATGTGTCTGAAGAGAGCAATGGTGTACTCATATACACAAAATAAATAATTAAATCTTTTTTAAAAAAAAAACAAGTAACGACAAATACTAGACCACTTTTGGTGGTTTGAATGAGAAATATCCCTCATAGTATTGGGTGGGTGGCACTGTTTGGTGAGGTTTAAGTGGTACAGCATTTAAATTATGACAGAAGTTATGTGAACTTTAAAAATTCAAACCTCATACTACTTCCAATTTACTGTCCCTGCTTTGCTTTGTACTTGAAATTCATGATGGAATCTTTGTTTCCTGCCCCTGCTGCCATGTCTGCTGTCAGCTAACATTCTGTCCCACCATTATGAACTTTAACCCTCTAGAAGCATAAACAAAAGTATATGTTCTTCTGTAAGTTGTTTTGATCATGGTGTTATATCATATCAATAAAAAAATAACTAATTAATATATCCCCTTTCCTCCAAACTAAAGTGTGTAACATATACTTGTCCTCAACATTGTCTTTCTGTGAAATAACATCTCCTCATCTTCTCACTGCTCAGTGAGAAAAGACCCTCAGTCCACAATGGGCCCACACTGCCCAGGAAGGAGTGCCATGCAGAGGCTTAAAACACATAAGAGAATGATGCTACCGAATCTCTGCACCCTGGTCCTCTGCTCTTATTTTGGACACAATATATTTATCTTTCTCTTTATCTACATTCCTACATAACTGTCCACTCTTCATGAACACTAAGCATAAAAAAATGGGCACTTTTCTCCAATTCTTTGGGCTTTCATTTTTCTTCCATGGTCACACAAAACTTTGGGAAATGGATGCCACAATGACTTCTAGTATGTCTTTAGCTACAGGTGTGTCAGCCATGCTTCATCTGAGGGCCAGGAAAGGCATCACACCATTTCCCTTACAGGAGTCCCCACTACATTTTAAGCTCATTTTCTGTTCCTATGCTTGTGGCTAGGAAAAATATCCCTAGTCAGCCCATATCTAAAATAGAGCACTGCAGAAGAACTTAAACAAGTGAACAAACAAACGAATCCAGAGAAAATAAATATAATTATACAATATTGTGAAACAGGGCAGATATTTAAAACCATGGCAAAGTGGACAATTCATTATCAACTCTACCAATGAACTTCTTTATTATAGAGGTATAAACAGAGGTGCTGTGTCATTTCTTGGCCTTTATACTTCCAGTGTACAATCAAGTGTAAGACCAAATAATGTATAGACTTTCAGTATTATCCTCTTTATATTTAATGGGGGCTAAAAGACTTAAGAATATGAATCTGCATCTCTTAATCTTTAACTTTGATCCACATAAAGTTTGTACAATGACTTTGCATAATACACACATGAAATAATTAGTGAAGATGGTTCTTAATTTAAAGGCTGTTAAACAGCTTGTAGACATCTGGTAACAAGCTGAAATGGGTCATTCAAAATTTATCTAACTAAATTAAGGGGGAAAAATGTTTCTCCTCCCAGGTTGGCATGTCACAAGATAACTAAACCGACTTAGTAGGCTTGCCTGGGAATCCTTAGCTGTCAGTGGTGAATATGCAAAGGGCCAGCAAATTAAATCAACCTGCCAAACTGTCAATTTCAAGCCTCATGACTGCATGAAAATAGCATCACTGGAAGAAATCAAGCATTGCCTTCTTTTGGGTTTCCTGGCACCTATTCAAATACTCATGCAGTTGTGGCTAATTTTGCATGCAAATTTCAGTCAATAAGCTCAGAACAAGACCTCCCAAGATATTTCAAAGACTCTGACAGTATTTTTTCTGAATACCAAATCGACAGTAGTTGAAATTCAATCTCCATTTGCCAGTGCTTTACAGATGCACCGTGTCCCCACCACAGAGCTAAGTTAATGAGAGCCTTACCTGCCTTCACTCACATCCTCCCAGCCGTCCTTGCTGAGGTTCTCCACGTGGCTCATAACCTTGATGGAGTGATTGAGAACTGTGTGGTGGCGACCCACAGAGCACTTTCTCTTAGCAGCTTTAAATTTCACCTTGGTAGTGGCTGTCTTGCAGTCACAGCGCTGGGCTCTCAAATCTGAGGCGGGCATCTCAGATTTAGCTTTGTCTGTTGGGTGGTGTTCCCTCTCCTCTGGACACACCACCTCTTCATCTTTGTTTCTCAAAGCCTTAGCTTCTGCCACTTGTCTCCTCAGGGTAGTGACTTCCCTCTCCAGAGTGGTGATTTTTGTTTGAAGCTCACTTTTGTCATGTTCTACATCTTTGCTCACCCTCAGTAGCTGCTCTAGCTCCTTTTCTCTCGCCTCTGAATCTTCTTGATAGTGTTTCAAGTGGGACTTCAAGAAATCATTCTCTTTCTTTAATTTCTTACTCTCTTCTTTTAATTTTCTTGAGTTTTTCTCAAAAGATTTTAGCCTATTTTCCAACTCAATGACCTAAGCAAGAAAGTTTAATTACTCCTTTAAAATTTAAAACCATAATCTATGTAATTTTTAATTATCATTTCTAACTGATGAAAGTTCCATTTAGCACAAGGACAAAATGAATCTCAGGCACTTACTTTCTAAATAATTCTAAGGTGATGTACATGGATACATTCAGAAATGCAATAATGCATCTGCTGAATAAAGGACAGATGGTAAGGGAAGTTAAAATCCTACACAAAGTGATCAGAGCTAAGTATGCCAATGAGATGCAGGGTCTTCTAAGATTGTAGGTACTTTGGGTATACATTCTAACTGTGAAAGGAACTATTTTCAGAGAAAAGCTGTTTATGCAATAGGCTAAATATAGACTCCTAGAGAAACTATTAGTTAAGAACATTTCTTTAACATGTGACGAACATGGTAAGATGTGGCAACAAAATAAATAACTTGCAAAAATTATATTCAATAATCTAAAAGTACAAGAATTTGAAGGTTGCTTATAAATGAAACATTTCTATTTATTTTAATAAATATTTCTCCTGTTGTAGGACACAGTGATGTCCAAGACCTCCAGGCTCTATGTATCAACAGCCACTGGAAAGACACACATGCACACCTTGAAGTAAGTACATAAGTGATACTATGTAATGCTGCAAGTGAACATCAAGGGCAGAATATTACAAGCCTCTTACAGGACACTTGCAATTGGAATTTGAAAAATAACATTAGAATATTTTTCAAACTAGTTTTATAAGTAAAACTGAAACAGAAACAAAAAACTACTTTTGCAAAGAAGCACTGACCTTTTATTTGAGCCCACATGTATGTCTTTGTTATGCACGTGTATGTTGGCTCAAGAAACAGAGATGAGTTGTTATCTCTAACCTTAGCTACTGAACCATGTAGAATTCCACAAAGAGCTTAAAGGGTCAGACAAGTCTACACCTCCAAACGAGGATAGTTATCCATGAGACCCAAAGGCTGTATTCTCAAGGAGTGACAGATAGACAATTTAACACTTTATTAGACCACTGTGATAATAGCTCTAAGCTGAAATAACAATGAACGGGACCAAACCTTGCCTAAGATGGATTAATTCCCACCTCTCTTTTAAGCTAAACCTAAAGTTCATGTCAGTACATATATTATGGACTACAGTTGTAAACTGTCACAGAAGCCCTTTATTCATCCCTTTTCATAATGTGTCTTTGGAGCTGGAGAGAAAGCTTAGTCAATAGAGCACTCACCTAAAGCAAGAGTATCTGAGTTTGGTCCCCAAACACACACACACACACACACACACACACACACACACACACACACACCAGGGTATTCTAGAGCTGTGGAGGCAGAGACAGGTAGTTCCTGCATTCCTGAATCTCACTGAGCAGCCACCCTAGCATAATTGATGGGTGAGTGAATACCAGGCCAGTAAAAGAACCTGTGTCAAAAAAATGAAATAAAATAAAATAAGAAGAGAGAGCAAGAACAAGATCAAGGGGTGGGTGGGGGGAGGGAGGTTGGAGGGACAGGGAGAAGAAGGAGAGACACAGTTGATTGTGCTTGAGGTGGTCTCAGGCCTTCATAAGCATATAGATGCACACATCCCTCCACACACATCTATACAAGAAGGAAGTTCAGATGAGTCTGGTGTTGGAGGCTCTTGAACATAGCTACTTAGGACAGAAAGGCCAGCTTTTGCTATAGAATAACTTCAAATGCACTCTGTGCAACTTAAAAGACCTGTATGAAATATCTGTTTGTCTCTATCTCTCTCTCTGTCTCTGTCTCTATCTCTATAGGCAAATAGATTTGTGGTACATAACTTGCCTAGTATGCACGAGTCCCTACATTCAGTGCTTAATATCATATGAATATAAGCATGTGTTAGTTAAAATAATAAATTTAACTATAAAGTTTTAAAAAGATGACTGACACAACTGTACAAAGTTACTGATTAAAAGTAAAAAATTAACATGCTAATTTAATTTAAATTCAATGAAAATAATTGCTCATTTTTATAGGCCTTAAATGCATTCCTGGGCCCATAATACCCTACTTGATGGAACATAGATGACTTCAGGTTTTCATGTTGTTTCAAGATGAATGACTGGGAATATATTCCATCAAGTAGGGTATTATATAGTTTATATTAATGTGTCAGCTTTGTTCTAAAATAGTATTTTTCTTTGCTGTTTTACATACTTTTATTTGTACCTGGTATGTGTCCTTCAGTAGTACTGAGGGGACATCCTTTGCTAGAGGACAAACCTAAGGAAGTACAAAGTTGCTGTAGCTCATGAGAAATTCCCACAAGCCTATCCATCAGTACAGAAGATAGAGGTAGACAGACTGAAATTGCTGCCATGTATGTCCATGTTGAGTTTTGTTTATGAATAAGACGATTTAGTAAAACTCAAAGTAACCCAGGGTAGCCAGGTAACAATCAGAGAGTAGATTATTTAGAGATAAACTTTTAATAATAGAACCAATAACTGTTCATACACTTGAAACCATTCATTGAACCTGATCATATATTTTATAAATGAAAGTAAGATAAACACTATAATTTGAAAACTGCATTTTACTATCAATGATAGTAATGCTGCACTGTGACTACAGGTTGACATGCATTGTTCTATTAAAATACAGAAAACTGTACTAAATCATGAGCTAAATTTTATTGACAATAAGTCACACATATTTTCAAGTTTAAATTATAAAGATATTAGCATTCTACCATGGCAGAGCTATAAATAAAAAAGCAATCCATGCCTGTTGCAGAAGAGCAGGGTCTCCTGACTCGTTTTAGGTTAAACTGCTCACTTATAACTAATAAGCACATATATTCCAAATTTTGTTAACTTCTCTTCTTCTCATTTTCTCCACTCCATCTATAAAAATATTTTTAATCTATGTCCACAGAAGCACAAGTGTTTATACATTTATTTTACTAACATTGATTTTTTTACCCCATTTTGGCAAGCCAATGATTTTGAATTATGAATTTAAATTAAGGATTCACACAAGGTTTAAGTTCATGAGCCTTCGTTTTAAAATATAATTCTTTATGGTAAAATTCAGATTTAACTTGCTCAGCTCAATATCTTAAAGATTAGACTACCTTCTGTAATGTCTGCTCCGATATTGCTTTCTCATTCTTCTCTGGAGTACTCTTCTTGACCCCAGCATCTTCATGGTGTCTAAAGAGTTGTTCTGGAAGCAAATAAATAATATATTATGGTACATCATATATTGCTGAAACACTGCACTGTCGGTTTAAGGGGAAAGGGTGTGCTGGTTTTTCAGTTTTGAATAATCTAGTCTATTTTTCTTGCCAAGTGTTTGGCTAGAACTAAATGGTGACCTTTCTCAAGAGTTTGTTTTGTCACATAATTACATGTCTTTGTGACGTCCCTTTTTTCCTGCAGTGTTAAGACTTTCAAAGGCACAATAGATCTGCGGGTTAACAATGCTAGACTTTCATTCCTGGGCTCATTCTTTGTAGACTATTCTGCCTTTACCTTGAAAGCAGAATCCACTGCCTTTTTATCTACAGCGCTACTAGTTTTGTTCTGCTGATCCTGTTCCCTGCCAGGAGGATCAGAGTGATCTCTGAACAAAGCAAACAGTAACAGAATTAGAGAGTGAAACCCTCACAGAGCAGGAACCTTTCCTTCCAGGGAAAGGCCCTGTACCAGCGGGTTAAACCATAAAAACCTCAATTCTAGAGGAGCTGTGGCTTCCTAAGAAGCAAGCCCACATTCCAGGGTGAAATTGCTTGACAAGTCACTCCTGCAGGGGCTGGTAGCTACCTGCCACAGCCTTCGCAGAGCAGCAAGCCCTGCACAGAGTTCACAAAGTTAAGGGAAACACTGCCATACATTTTTCATTGATATTAAAATTCACTCAAATTTATAACTGTCTTCTTTAGAGATGAGTTACAGTGATGAAGTTACCATTCTTTACTGAGCTCCTGAATTATTTTAAAGGATAATGTTCTTAAAGAACAAAACAATGAACATAGAAGAATTCTGAGCGCTAGGAGGGTATACATCTGTTAGCTTACTTTTGCTTTAAAGTAAGCCAGACTGCTGTAGGTCAATGTGAAACTTGGATTTATCAACAAAGAAAGAGAAAGCAATCTTATTCTCTGTAGAGTAGAAATTCTCCTGGTAAAAACAGTGACTAACAAGTTTGTTAGAGTGAATTAGGCATTTCTTTTGTCTTTGAAACATGACATACTCAATTAAAACTTCTGTGCTCATGAAATAAATAGAACACTATCCTAAGGATAATAAAAGCTAGAATAGGTAGGATTTGCCTCTTGGGGAATACGTACCTTTACCTTGATAATAATCTATCAGCTCCCAAGCTTCCTTTTCTAGTCCCCTAACGCCATGGTGCTGAATTCATTTACAGCACTCTTCAGCAATATAGAAATAATATGCAAATATAATTCATCTGTTCTAGTCATTTAAATATCTCCTATAGTTCTGAGATATTTATCCTTAAAAATAACATAATAGTTCTATATTCACATAGCATACAGTACTAACAAATCTGTAAATTGTTAATAAAATAAACACTGAAGAATGACTTTTGAAAGAATTTCCTAGCTGTGTATTTGGTCCTAGGTATGGGCAAGGCATGCGGGGCAGAATGGTTGAGGATGCTCATCTGTAGATGTTGCCCAGGAACATTTTTCTTTCCTTTATAGCTTTTATAAAAACACGGAAGCAGTTAGACCCAAATGTGGAATAAAGCAAGGAGCCCACTCTAAGACACTTCAGTTCAAGCACCTCAGGGTGTAGGAACTGAAGCAAGGGGACCTCACTAGGACAATGAGATTTCTCATTCTACAAGAGATTTATTTTATCATATGGTTTAAATGCAAGAATTTTTACTAGTATTAAAATTCATCCTGATTTGAGTTCTTTCTTGCTCAGGAATTTCTTCTCTTTTTCTGTTTTTAACTACTTTTTTTTTTATTAATAGCTTGTTAAAACATACTTTGTTTTATTGCTTGCTTCTTTTTTGGTATATAAATATTGATTTTTATTTGTTTGAAAAGAAACAAAATTTGCACCTTGCTCTTTTAATATAAGTATTGTATTTTTTGATATCCTAGGTAAATCATTGTAATACTTCTACTAAGAAAGGATATTTTTTTGTGCTGGATGTCTTTATTTTCTCTTCTATTTTTATAATTTGATACCTGAATCGATACAATTATAATTTTTTCATATAACTTAAAACACAGGAGAAGTTCAAGGTGTATATAATATGCCAGCTTTGATTTTTGTACAATTGAAATATTTTAAGCACAAATATAATTCCCCATGGAGTTCTAAAGACTTCTTTTTGTGAGACAGGGTCTCAGTACATATGGAAACTCACTATATGGGCTTGACTGGCCTTAAACTCAGAGATGTGCCTGTTTCTGCCTCCTTAGTACTGGGGTTAAAGACATGTGCTAACATGCCTGGTTGAAATTCTAAAGATTTTATAAATTTTTGTCTTAAAATTTAAGATCTTGGATTTTATTATCAAAATTACATGGCATGTTGAATATTTATTATCATTCATAAAGCAAGTAACAACACTGATTTTTTTCATTGCTTTTATAGCCTGATATTTGTGATAGGTGACATAGTTTTCACAATGTGTACATGTATCTGATATCTTTCTCACAATTTATTGTTAATACTACTTCCAAGATTTTTCTTTTTTTTGAGTTATGTTTGTTTTTTATTAGATATTTTCTTTATTTACATGTCATATGATTTCTCCTTTCCCAGTTTCGCCTTAAAAAAAAAACCCAAAAAACAACAAGAAGAACAAACTCCTGTTCCCTCCCCCCCCCCCCCCCCCGCTCGCCTCTCTACCCTCTCCTACTTCCTGGCCCTGGCATTCCCCTACACTGGGGCACAGAGCCTTCACATGGCCAAGGGCCTCTCCTCCCATTGATGACCGGCTTGGCCATCCTCTGCTTCTTTTTCTTTTAATCTTCTTGGTTTAGCAAGGAGATAAAGGTAACTTTCTCTCTCTCTCTCCTTCTCTCTGTCTCTCTGTCTCCTCTCTCTCTCTCTCTGTCTCTCTGTCTCTCTGTCTGTCTGTCTGTCTGTCTGTCTCTCTCTCTCTCTCTCTCTCTCTCTCTCTCTCTCTCTCAGAGTCTAAGCGCACTGAAATAAACAGAAAATAGATCTGTAAGAAACACACACACACACACACACACACACACACACACACACACACACACAATCTATGAAAACTGCAGATGAGCCACATGGTCCAAACTTTAGTATCCTCAGCATAAGGAAAAAGGAGATGGAACAGGAAATTGTAGAACTTTTTGGGGGTAGAAAATGACTTTTAGGGAAACTAAGTGTGACTGAAGGAGAGACAATGCCCGGGAACACGGGTGATACACAGAAACTGAAGTCACAAGGAAGGTTGTCTTTCCATGTCCTCAAGTCATCAGAAGAACAAACATCTGTCTTTAAAGAGAACTGTCAAATACCTTTAAGCTTGCTTTTCTATGAGTTATTCCTTCATTAAGGAGATTTTAGAGAGGAGACCAAGTCAGATGAGGTAATCACACAGTACCCTTAGCTTGCAGTGCGCAAAGGAAGGTCAGAAATATCTAGGTTCAAGCTACTCCGCAGAGCTGGGGTATAGAGGGCTCAGCACTTAGGTGGGGAAGAAGCCTGTGAGTTCTAGGTCAGCCTGGGATGCACAGAAAGATTGTCTCATGTCAGGGCCATTTAATTGGGCTATTGCTTCTAAGCCCTAGTTCACTGAACAATTAATCTAAATTATTCAGCTTTTTACTGTTTTTATTAATGTTTTACTGTTAATTAGTCTTATTATTCTTTTATATCCTAATTTATTGTAACACATTATCTAAAAACCCTTATCATACTTTTCTGACTTTTTTATTTTAAGCATTAAAACAAAACATTTATGAAAGAGCTTAGTCATTTCTGATAAATTATGAACATTAAGTTTAGCACTTTTAATTTGATTTCAACTAGTTTTATTTGAAATACTTAATAGCAAAATACAATAACTGATAAACATCCCAAAATGAGTATTTATACTTATCTTTATAAGACTAGTTTGCTGCTAATTCATATCAAATATAAAATTATTTAGCATTTAATGGCTGGAATTTATATTAAACGAGAAAATGCAAAAATGTTACAGTGCAAACTGCATTAAGCCAAATGAAAACAAATAACTTTATCCTTGAATTGTATGTGCCAATTTTTACAGTATGCTAAGTATATCAATGGCTAATATCATTAATTATGCTTCTATTGATAAAGAAGTGATACCTATATTTTTCTGATTTTTTTCTTGAACTGTGAATCAATTTTAAAACAAACAAAAATGCTACAAAATATAATTTAGAAGAAAATAACCAAGTGCATTTTGTGTATCTAGTTTAGTAATGGGACACATATTTTTCTGTGATGTCAAATCCTTATATATTAATTCAGTATGATAATTTTTAGCATGAATTGCATTTCTTTATTTTAGTTTCTTTGTGCCTGACTGAATCCACCTTCAGTTCAGCCAAGGTGAACATGAGAGTTTGTTTTGCCAGTTTTATTATTTGAAGTGTCACAAATACTTTTGTTCAAGTCTAATTATTTATTAAATGGCTTTCCCATTATTTGCTATTGCTATTTTTATTATATTTCTTAATTCTACCACGTTATTCTTTATTTTTTCTTCTTATTTAATAGAAAATAAATTGTTCTCTCATACAATACACCCCAATACAATACAGTTTCCCTCCGTCCACTACTCCTCCCCTCCTCCACCTGCCCTCTACCCCAGACTGACTCCACTTCATTTCTGTTTAAGAAAAGAGCAGGACATCAAGAGACAGTAGCCAATCAGGACACAACAAGATATAAGATTCAGCAAAAGCAGAACTTGTGGGAGCATCCAAACAATTGTTCTGATCTTTAAAAAGTTTACCTCTATGTATATATTGTATATTCAACACAGTTCCTCATAAACTCCTTTCTCTCTATGTTATTATTGCTTCCTGCTTCTGTCTCCTTTGAACCTCAAACAGTTTTACTTTTACATACATGTCACACACATATATACATAAATAACACTATATACATATATATACATGTGTAAAACTGTATATGTGTGTGTGTGTGTGTGTGTGTATGTGCATGTGAGCCTCTAGTGAATAAAAACATGATATTTGTCTAAGACTGACCTAATTTACATCTACTGTCCAGAGTTTCTTCCAACATAACTTCATTCTTAAGGCGGAAAAAATCCATTGTGTGCATATAGCACCTTTACCCACCCACACCCTCTGATGTCAGGCTCTTAGCTCTTAGGGATGTTGCTTCCCTAACTCAGCTCCTATACATAGTGCTACAATGAGCATGAGGTGTAACAAAGCATCTCTCCAGGACATTCACATGGACCTATGAGGTCACATGCTTTCCTTTTCTTTCTTCACCTGAATCTTTCTCATTGGGAATGTTCATCTACTCATGGCTTTGTTTTCAGAATGATAGTTAGTTTGAACAGTAAATCAGTAAGCTCTTCAGGATCCCAATTGTTAAGGAGGAAGTGGGAATATGGTTCAGCAAGAAGAAACAGAAAAGATCCTGACAGGAGAAGACAAAATGAAAACAAAATACCATGTTTTAAAGCTAGGGAAAGAGTGAGTACTTATTTTGATGGAAAATAAAAGTATAAAATAAAAATGTTAAAATGTTGGCTTTGGAAAATCACTAACAATTTAAGGCTGAGTCAATAATGACAACTGTGAAAAAGCCAGAGGAGGAGTTCATTAAAAACAGTCACTAGGTGTGGTGACAACAGATGGGTGGCTGAAGTTAGAAGGAATCTTGCTTCTTCTGCTGAGATACTGAAGTGGGACAGTAAATACAACTGTCTTGACTTTAATATAAGAGCAATCTCAGATAGGTAACATGGTGCATTCCATATCATCAGACAGTTTGGCCACAGTGGTTTGCACATTTGAAATGTGCAAACCTTCCTCCTAAGTTTAAGATGAAGGCCCCATAAAATTAGAACTAAGTACTTTCAAAGTCTTGTAATAGGAACACACACACTAAAGGGAATTGCCAATGTTCAACACAATTATAAAATTGTAAGCAAGTGTAACCGGGAAAATTATGACAATGAACAGTAAAATCGATTCTTTTTTACTCTTATCAAATATTTGTTTCCATTTTTATATTAAATTAAGGGGGAAGAGGAGAGTGTGTTTGTGGAGGCTCACAGTCCATGTGTGAGGCTCAGGGGAAGGCATTGAGGACTCTGCAGGCTTCCTCCACTTTTACTAGAGGTCTGGGTTGGACTCAGCTTAACAGGCCTGTGCATCATCATCACTGGCAGCTGAGTCATCTCAAAGTGGGATATTTAGGAGTTCACTGTATTTCATTTTCTCATGAGGCATAAAAATTGTGTTATAAATCAGTAAGATAGTATAAAAAAGTCAAAAATTAAGTAAGATTTGAAAATTGAAACAAAAATTAGATAATAAAGCTAAAGATTTATTTTAATTACAAACTTACCTTCTCTTTTCTCTGCCATGCACCTGTTTAATTCTTGTATTGTTGTTTTATCAATAGACATATGTATTTTAAGCTCATCCAATTCATCTTGAAGATTCATCCTATGAAAATTTGAACAATTAACAATTACATAAAATGTGTAAGTTAATGAACAGTGTAGTAAAAAAAAGCAGCAAAGACAATTGAAAAGCAGGGAATGGTAAAATAAAAGCAAATATATAATAATTACGTATATTCATTAATTTTATTCCAGCATACAAACTGATTTCTATGAGCATATTTTTAGTACAAACTATCAACTGCATTGCAACAAATATGCCAAATACATAAAATAAAAACTTTATTTTTTTATTTTTAGTATTTTAAGATATCTATATATTTCAATTTCAAATATATTTATATTTTATGTATATATTTATTTAAATATTTATACATGTATATATAAATGTATATTTATTACATCTACTATTAAATTATATAAAAATATAGTATTAAATTTATATAGCTATATAAATATTCTTAGATATCTATAATTCAAATTTATAAATTTATATACTTCAACATATAGCCTAAACTTTGGATTCATAATTTTGCCTTGGCTTTCTCTATGCTAGGATTATTAGCACATAACATCATGACCTGCTAAAGAATTATTTGTGTGTGGGAGGGGAGTTATAAGTGGGTACAGGGCAAAAACAATAGAACAGAGACCACAAGAGGGAGAAACGTGTTGGGTGGAGAGGATGGCAGAGAGATAGGGAGGGAGAGGAGGGGAGAGAGCAGTCAGAACGCTCCTAACTCGAAGTCACTTGGTTAAGAGCTGCCATTGTGGCATATACCCAAAAGATGCTCCATGTTATAAGGACACATGCTCCACCATGTTCATAGCAGCCTTATTTATAATAGCCAGAAACTGGAAACAACCCAGATGTCCCTCAACAGAGGAATGGATCCAGAAACTATGATACATCCACACAATGGAGTACTACTCAGCTATTAAAAACAATGAATTTATGAAATTCTTAGGGAAATGGATGGATCTGGAGAGTATCATTCTGAGTGAGGTAACACAATCACAAAAGAACACACATGGCACGCACTCTCTGATAAGTGGTTATTAGCCCAGAAGTTTGGGATACAGGAAGAACAACCCATAAACCACAAGAAACTCAAGAAGAAGGAAGACCAAAAGGTGGACATTTCACTCCTTCTTAAAAGGGAGAACCAAATACCCACAGAAGGAGTGGCAGAGACTAACTATGGAGCAGAGACTGAAGGAAGGACAAGCATATAGCTATCTCCTGAGAGGCTCTGACAATACCTGACTAATACAGATGTAGAGGCTCACAGCCATTCATTGAACTGAGTACACTGTCCCCAATGAAGGAGTTAGAGAAAGGATCTATGGAGCTGAAGGGTTTGCAGCCCCTTAGGATGAACAACAATATGAACTAACTAGTACCCTCAGAGCTCCCAGGGACCCAACCACCAACCAAGGACTATACATAGTGGGACTGATTGTTCTGGCAGTATGTGTAGAGTAGAGGACTGCAAATTCGATCATCAATAGGAGGAGAGGACCTCGGCCTTGTGAAGGTTCTGTGCCCCAGTGTAGGGGAATGCCAGGGCCAATAAGTGGGAGAGGGTGGGGTGGCAGGCATGGGGAGGGGGGAGGCAACAGGGGTTTGTTCTTGTTGTTTTTGTTTGTTTGTTTGTTTGTTTTTTGGAAGGGAAACTGGGAAAGGAGAAATTTACATGTAAATAAAGAAAATATCTAAAAAAAAAAAAACCAAGGATATGTTTTATTTGGGGACATGGGAAGGGGAGTTGAGAACGGAGTAGAGGCAGAGAAAGAGAGGGGGAAGAGAAGGACAGAGAGAGAGAAAGAGAAGAGGCAGGCCAGGAACATGCAGAGAGAGAGACAGAGACAGAGAGAGAGAGAGAGAGAGAGAGAGAGAGAGAGAGAGAGAGAGAGA
>JADRCD010213866.1:16894-40502 GCA_019843815.1 Montemys delectorum
GAGAGAGAGAGAGAGAGAGAGAGAGAGAGAGAGAGAGAGAGAGAGAGGAGAAAGGGGGAAGAGGAAAGAGGTAGAAGTGGGTCAGAAAGTCAGAGTGTGAGCGAGGCCAAACAGTTCCTTTTATAGCAAGCCAGACCTATAAGGTTGTTGATAGGTAACTGATGGGTAGAGCTTAGAAGGAATGCGAGCATGTAAGACCATAGACATCTGTCACCATGACATAGTATAGTTAAATTGTTAAAGTACAGGACAAAGAAGAAACACTACAGTCTGCAAAAGAGTAGCACACAAAGACATTAGTCCATGGTATATTTCTCTGAAGGAACTCTAAATACCAGAAGGGCCTGGAGTCATGTATTTGGGTCTTGAAAAAATAATTTCTACCAAGACTGTAAACCAAGTAAGGTTTTACTTCGAGTAAAGACCTTCCAGGATAAGAAAAAAAACAAGAGAACAACTCATGGTCATTAGACCAAAATTACCAAAGATGCATAAGGGAATCTTATGAGCTCTGTGGTGTTTAAAAGAGAATGGTCCCCATCAGTTAATATATTTGAATATTTGTCCCCAGTTGGTAGAACTATTTGGGAAGCATTAGGAAGCATGCTGTGTGTCACTAGGGGTGGGGGTGGGGTGGGGTTAAGGTTTCCAATGACTTCCACCATTCCTAGTATACTCTCTGCCTCCAGTCTGAAGCAAATGAGCATATATATTATACATATATACACATATATATGTATATATGATATTACACACATATATGATATATATGCTATTTATACATATATTTAATATATATTTATATATATTTAAAAGATCTACAAGAAAGGAATATAGAGGAAATATGGGCTATTATGAAAAAAATAACTTTGAATTATATGAATAGTTGAGGGAGATGACTCCCCAGTTAGTGTAGTGGGCCATATGTTCAACAAGATCATAGAAAAAAGTTCCCCAAAGTAATGGATGAATAATCCATACAGATGCAAGAAGAAATTAATATTTAGGACTTAAGAGAGGAGTAAGTACAGAAGGACTGTGAAAAGAAATATGAAACCATAATTAGGAAGATAGAAAGTACCACTGAGAACAACAACGCGACCAAAACTATCACAGTAAAAATTACACATACATTTCAATAGAAACTGTAAATATCAATGGCCTCAATTCTATGATCAAAAGATACTGACTGAATAAATGATCCAGAAACAAAATCCCATCTATTTTTGCATTAAGATGTGCACCACCTGCTGGCTCAACTGGCGGTTAACATGTAGAAAAATGCAAATCGACCCATTCCTTTCTCCTTGTACAAAGCTCAAGTTCAAGTGGATCAGGGACCTCCACATCAAACCAGATACATTGAAACTAATAGAAAATAAAGTGGGGAAGAACCTCAAGCAAATAGGCACAGGGGAAAATTTCCTGAAGAGAACCCCAATAGCTTCTGCTATAAGATCAAGAATTGACAAATGGGACCTCATAAAGTTGCAAAGCTTCTGTAAGGCAAAAGACACTGTCAATAGGACAAAACAGCAATCAACAAATTGGGAAAAGATCTTTACCAACCCTATATCTGATAGAGGCCTAATATCCAATGTATACAAAGAACTCAAGAAGTTAGACTCCAGAGAACCAAATAACCCTATTAAAAAATGGGGTACAGAGCTAAACAAAGAGTTCTCAACTGATGAACACCGAATGGCTGAGAAGCACCTAAAGAAATGCTCAACATCCTTAGTCATCAGGGAAATGCAACTCAAAACAACTCAGATTCCACCTCACACCAGTCAGATTGGCTAGGATAAAAGACTCAGGTGACAGCAGATGTTGGAGAGGTTGTGGAAAAAGAAGAACACTCTTTCATTGCTGGTGGGATTGCAAACTGGTACAATCATTCTGGAAATCAGTGTGGCGGTTCCTCCAGAAATTGGACATAGTTCTACCAGAGGACCCAGCGATACCACTTCTAGGCATATACCCAGAAGATGTTCCAACATGTAATAAGGACACATGTTCCACTATGTTCATAGCAGCTTTATTTATAATAGCCAGAAACTGGAAACAACCCAGATGTCCCTCAACAGAGGAATGGGTTCAGAAAGTGTGGTACATCTACATAATGGAGTACTACTCAGCTATCAAATACAATGAATTTATGAAATTCTTAGGGAAATGGATGGATCTGGAGAACATCATCCTGAGTGAGGTGACCCAATCACAAAAAAACACACATGGTATGTACTCTCTGATAAGTGGTTATTAGCCTAGATGTTTGGAATACAGGAAGAACAACCCATAAACCACAAGAAACTCAAGAAGAAGGAAGACCAAAAGGTGGACATTTCACTCCTTCTTAAAAGGGAGAATCAAATACCCACAGAAGGAGTGGCAGAGATTAACTATGGAGCAGAGACTGAAGGAAGGACAAGCATATAGCTATCTCCTGAGAGGCTCTGACAATACCTGACTAATACCTGACTAATACAGATGTAGAGGCTCACAGCCATCCATTGAACTGAATACACAGTCCCCAATGAAGGAGTTAGAGAAAGGTTCTATGGAGCTGGAGGGTTTGCAGCCCCTTAGGATGAACAATAATATGAACTAACTAGTACCCTCAGGGCCCCCAGGGACCCAACCGCCAACCACGGACTATACATGGTGGGACTGATTGTTTGGCAGCATGTGTATAGTAGAGGATCGCAAAGCTGATCATCAATATGAGGAGAGGACCTCGGCCCTGTGAAGGTTCTGTGCCCCAGTGTAGGGGAATGCCAGGGCCAATAAGTGGGAAAGGGTGGGGTGGCAGGCATGGGGAGGGGGGAGGCAACAGGGGTTTGTTCTTGTTGTTTTTGTTTGTTTGTTTGTTTGTTTTTTGGAGGGGAACCTGGGAAAGGAGTAATTTACATGTAAATAAAGAAAATACCTAATTCAAATTTAAAAAAAAAAAAAAGGTGTGCACCGCCTTAGAGTCAAAGGAGAGACAAAAGTACTCATGTCAAATGGGACCAGGAGACAAGCAGGTGTCACCATCCTAATGTATGACAAAATAAACATTAATAATAGTCATTGATGGTGATGATGGCAATAATAAAAAAATCAGAAAAGATGAAGACGGACATCATTCTAATCAGGTGAATGTTAATCAAGAAGATGTTAATATCCTAAATATATATGCACCAAACTCTAGGGTGTCCAATTTCATAACAAAATCTACAACTGAACATAAAGACTCAGATAAACATAAGTCCATTGATAGTAGGTGATTTGAATACCCTACTTTCTCCACTTTGCAGGTCATCTGGACAAAAACTAAACAGAGAAACATCAGAATTTGTTATTGTATATCAAATGGACTTAACAAATATCTACAGTATTCCACCTAAAAACCAAAGAATACTCCTACTCAGCAGCACATGAAAGCTTTCCTAAATTAGAGCATATCCTGGAATATAAAATGAATCTTTACGAATTCAAAAGCCTGAAGTCACCATTTGTATCTTATCTGACCACAATGAAACAAAATTTAAAATTGGCAGCAAACAGATTTGTAATAAATGCACAAACTCATGGAGATTAAACATATCATTACTGAATGATAAATGGATCAAAGAGGTGAAGTGGAAATTTAAGGGTTCTTTGGAGAGTCAGTTGTGTTGGATGGTGTTTTTCTGGGGCAAACATGTAAAGGAGTGGTTTCCTAAAGTGGACACAGGTGAAAGACTAAGGCTGACTCATGAAGGAAAGTTTCACTGATGCAGACACAGGAGAGGGGATGTTGTGCTAAAGCAAACACATAAACGGACAAGTGATGAAGGATTCTTTGCTAACAGCAGGCATGTATTGGTCCACCTTACATTGTGTAGTTGAGCTCCATTTGTCAGGATTCCATGGACTTGTGCTGACTGGATGCATATGCTGAGTGTTGAGGCAAGACCCATGCTGAGGCAAGGCACTTGGAGGGCAAGTGATGTTTGGAGGGTGTAAATAGGACTTGACAGAGAGAGTTTGCTGGTACAGCTAGATGTGCAAGACCACAAGGGTCTCAAATCTTCACTGATCTTTGCTTCCCTGAGAGAGGCACAGCCTAGAACTTCTCCTGGTGTTCCTGCTGGTCCTGTCTGCTGACTTGAGCTGATTTGCTAGGTCATGTCACCACTGTTGCTAACCAGACTCTATGGAATTGGACTGCTGGTGTATCCATGAGGTGTTTCCAAGTGAATCAAGCTGCAGCTGTCTGCTAACCTGTGAACTAAACTGCCTTCCAGACTTCACAGACACACATTATTCCAAAGAACCTTTTTAAACAGGTGCACTTCTCCCCTGCCCATCCTTTCTTTCCAACTAACTCTGGTGGGTGGTGGGCTACAAAAGAGGTTAAAGCATTTAAGAACCACCATTAAAAATAAGACTTGAAAAAAATTAAATTTACAAAGAAGAAATCAAAAAAGAAATGAAAAAAATTCCTGAAACTATATAAAATTGGAAATACAATACAACAAAACATCTAGGACATACTAAAAACAGTCCTATGAAGAAAATGTATAGCTCACAGTTCCTCATTAACAAATCAGAAAGAACCTAAATAAATGCTTAATAACAACGCAACTCAAAACTTTGAAAGAACAATCCAAGTCCAAACCCAACAGATGGCAAGAAATACAATAAGAACTTAAATCAATGAAAGAGACAGAAAGAAAACAATATAAAGAATCAACAAATCTAACAGCTGGTTCTTTGAGAAGATTGACAAGATGAAAAAACTTATCCCCACTAACTAACTAAAAGAAAGAGAAGGCCTAACTAACAGAATAAGAAATTAATATGGAAGCACCAAAAATAATCAGAATATTATGAAGGAATATTTTTAAACCTATATAGCATTAGGCTAGAAAACATAAAAGAAATGGATGAATTCATAGAGTTATCCAAAAAATTAAAGCAGGAAGAAATCAGAAATCTAAACAATTGAGGAGAATGAAAAATGTGGTTGTTAGAATAAGAATGGACTTCATTCATCCTGAGTGAGGTAACCCAATCTCAAAAGAACACACATGGCATGCACTCACTGATAAGTGGATATTAGTCCAAAAGGTTGGAATACCCAAGATACAATCCACAAACCACATGAAGCTCAAGAAGAAGGAAGACCACATGTGGATACTTTGGTCCTTCTTAGAAGGGGGAACAAAATACCCATGGAAGGAGTTGCAGAGACAAAGTTTGGAGCAGAAACTGAAGAAAAGGCCATCTAGTGAGTGTCCCACCTAGGAATCCATCCCATATACAGTGACCAAACCCAAACACTATTTTGGATGCCAACAAGTGCTTGCTGACAGGAGCCTAATATAGCTGTCTCCTGAGAGACTCTGCCAGTACCTGACAAATACATAAGTGGATGCTCACAGCCATCCATTGGACTGAGCATAGGTTCCCTAATGAAGGAGCTAGAGAAAGGACCCAAGGAGCTCAAGGGGTCTGTAACCCCATAGGAGGAACAACAATATGAACCAACAAGTATCCCCAGAGCTCCCAGGGACTAAACCACCAACCAAAGAGTACACAAGGCGGGACTCAAGGCTTCAGCCTCATATGTAACAGAGGATGCCTCATATGAGGCAGTGTAGGGGAATGCCAGGACAGGTTAGCAAGAGTGGGTAGGTTAGTGAGTAGGGGGAGGGAGGATGGGATTTTCGGAGGGGAAATGAGGAAAAGGGATAAAATTTGAAATGTGAATAAAGAAAATATCAAATAAAAAAACAAAAACAAAAAAGAATGGACTCCATAGACTCATATATTTGAATACTTGGACCTCAGTTGCTGGAACTGTCTGGGAAGGATGAAAATGTGTGGCTTTGTTGGAGGAAGAATGAGCTTGGGGATGACCTTTGAAGTTTCAAGAGCCTACACCATTCCACTTGGCTCTCACTCTCTGTTTTGTGGTCCTTGTTTCAAAAATCAAGCTCTCAGGTAATTTCCAATGCCTGTCTGCCCACCTGCTGTTATGTTCTGCACCTTGATGCTTATGGAATTACCCTCTGAAACTCTAAGCAACTCCCCAACTACATCATTTCTTTTATAAATTGCCTTAGCAATGGGATCATATGCTGGCTAGCTTTATGTCAACTTAACACAGCTGGTAACCTCAATAGAGAGAATGCTTCCATGAGGTTGGTCTGTAAGGCATTTTCTTAATTAGTGACTAGTGCTTTGGGTCATGGTGTTGTCACAACTACAGAAATCCTAACCAAGCGAGATCCCTTTAGGGCAACAGACAAGGAACTAAGACAAAGAGTAACAAAAAGCCTTGTAGCTGAAACATGTCCAAGACCCAATGGATTCACAGCAAAATTCTACACGGCATAGATCTACAACCAAAAGAATAAAAACAGAAGAAACATCCCCAAATTCCTTCTATGAAGCCAGGGGGCAGCGCAGCCTCGGAGGCAACTTCCACTTAAGGACATAATTGAAGACTGCCAGAGAGCCTCAGGTAACAGCAGATAATGCCAGTCATTCAGAAAGACATGCTTGCTTGGGAGCAATGGGACAAGGGTGGAAGATATAAAGGGTGCTTGCTCCCTGAGGATTAATAGACAAGCTTGCTGCAGTGGATGCTCTCACCTGCTCCTGAGTCTGAGTCTTTGATCCCTCACCACCTCATCCCTACAGCCCAAGGGTGAGTATGCTCAGGTGGCAGGCAGTCCAGCATGTAAAGAAGCGCGAGGAAACGAAAGCAGTAAACCACGTAAATGGACTTAAAGTCAGAAATAATTCACTAAGATCTTCTCAATAGATGCAGAAAATCATTTTGAAAATGTCTTATGTTTTCATGATAAAAGTACTAGAAGGCTAGAGGAAACACATTTCAACATAATAAAAGCTATATATGAGAAACTCACAGTCACCAAAAATCTAACTGGAGAAAATCTTGAAAGAATTCCACTCAAATCAGGAGCAAGACTAGGGATGTCCAAGATCCCCACTCCTTTTCAGCAATGTGCTTAAAATACTAACTGGAAAAATAAGTCAAGAGAAGCAAATTAAAGAGATATAAATAGGATAAAGTCAAACTATCCCTATTTGCAGATGGCATAGTATATATTAGAGATCCAACTACTTTTTTAGTCCAAAATTCCAAATTCTTCCACATTTATGAAAAATTAAAATGGTCAGGTTATTAATAGCAACAGGCCGCTCTCTGATACCAGCTTCTGTATTAGTGAGTTTTCTGTACCTGTGATAAAATGACCACTGTAACGTCAAGAAGAGTTTATTTGGGCTTACAGTTCCAGAGGACAAGAGTCTATCATGATCAAGAAGTATGGCAGCAAGTAGCAGGTATAGTGACAGGAGGGGGGACCTGAGACCTCACGTCTGTAACTGGGAACACAGATAAAGTGGGGGTGAGGGAGGACACATTACACTGGAATTGGAATTGGAATTGGAATTGTCACATGGCTTTTCATCTCAAAGCCCATCTCTGATGACACAGTACTTCCAGCAAGGCCACACCTCTCAAACCTCATCAGTGTCACCAACTGAGGACCAAGTGTTCAAATGCCCAAAACTGTGAGGAACATTTCTTATTCAATTCACCATAATACATTATGTCAAAATTACTTGACAAGGATTTTTAAAGCAGTCATAACTAAAATTCTCCAAGAAATGGTGGCAAACAATTCTATAATAAATGAAATAGAAACTATCTGTTGATAAGTAGGTAACATAAACAATACTTGAACAGAGGTTTTAAAACTAAAATTGCAATTAAAAAATTTACTGCACGTATATAACATTAGCTTGAAGACACAACAATAGAAATTCCCAAACTAGACACCCAGGACCAGAGGTGAGGAGGACATAGCATCTGTCCCAACACCGGGAGTAACTGGGACCAGCGGGATCATGCATACAGGAACTCCACCATCCCAGTGGCTCAGGTTTCTTCCAGTCTGTCTGGGCTGGTGCCCTGAGCAGACCTTGGTGCAAACTCTGTAGTCATTCCCAAAACACCCAGAGGAAGCTCCACTCCCAGGTGCTCTAACAAGCCCAGGGTCACAGGATCCCAGAATCACAGGATGACAGAGACAGCTTGACTCTGAGGAGTTCTGACACAATCAGGATCACAGGAAGGACAGGCTCCAGTCAGATTTCCTAAGGGCAGGTAGCAGTAGAAATAACCAGATGATGCGGGGCAAGCATAAGAATATAAGCAACACAAACCAAGGTTACTTGGCATCATCAGAACCCAATATTCCCACCATTGCAAGTCCTGGACACACCATCACACTGGAAAAGCAAGATTCAGATATAAAATCACTTCTCATGATGATGATACAGGACTTTAAGAAAGACATAAATAGCTGGGTGGTGGTGGTGCACACCTTTAATCCCAGCACTTGGGAGGCAGAGGCAGGAGGATTTCTGAGTTTGAGTCCAGCCTGGTCTACAGAGTGAGTTCTAGGACAGTCAAGGCTACACAGAGAAACCCTGTCTCAAAAACAAAAACAAAAACAAAAAAACAAAAAGAAAGACATAAATAGCATCCTCAAAGAAATACAAGAGAACACAGGTAAACTGCTAGAAGCCCTTCAAGAAGAAACACAAAAATCCCTTAAAGAACTACAGGAGACAACAATCAAACAGGAAATGTGCAAAACCATCCAGAATCTAAAAATGGAGATAGAAACAATAAAGAAATCAGAAAGAGAGACAACCCTAGAGATACAAAACCTACGAAAGAAATCAGGAGTCATAGATGGAACCATCACCAACAAAATACAAGAGATAGAAGAGAGAATCTCAGGGGCAGAATACACCATAGAAAACATTGACACAACAGTCAAAGAAAATGCAAAAAGCAAAAGGCTCCTAACCCAAAACTTCCAGGAAATCCAGGACTCAATGAGAAAACCAAACCTAAGGATAATAGGAATAGAAGAAAGTGAAGACTTCCAATGTAATGGGCCAGTAAATATCTTCAACAAAATTATACAAGAAAACTTCCCTAACATAAAGAAAGAGATGCCCATGAACATACAAGAAACCTACAGAACTCTAAATAGACTGGACCAGAAAAGAAATTCCTCCCATCACATAATAATCAAAACACCAAATGCACTAAACAAAGAAAGAATTTTAAAAAGCAGTAAGGGAAAAAAGGCAAGTAACATATAAAGGCAGGCCTATCAGAATTACACCAGACTTCTCACCAGAGACTATGAAAGCTAGAAGATCCTGGGCAGATGTCATACAGACCCTACAAGAACACAAATGCCAGCCCAGGCTACTATACCCAGCAAAACTCTCAATTACCTTAGATGGAGAAAACAAGATAGTCCATGACAAAACAAAATTTATACAATATCTTTCCACAAATCCAGCCCTACAAAGGATAATAGATGGAAAACATCAACATAAGGAGCAAAACTACACCCTAGAAGAAGCAAGAAAGTAATCTTTCAACAAATACACACAAACCTAATTCCATCCATTATAACAAAAACAACAGGAAGTAACAATTACTTTTTCTTAATATCTTAATATGAAAATTAATATTACCAACATATCCTAATTGATTGAAATTCAAAAATATGAGGAATTAGAAATTTATTGACTGTTATCCAATGGTCTCTCTAATTTGGTAACTGGAGAAATAGGTCCAACATTATACAATCCATATACACTTTCAGCTTGTTTGTTCATGACAGTGTCTTGCTGTGTACAACATAAGGGTCTTGAGATCTTGCTTCTCCTATCTCAGCCTCTCTATTAGTAGTATTGTTTATTTCATGTTTTTACACTATACTATGGTTTTCAGAACAGCTTACATATTTTAAAAGTATTTATATACCCAAAAGAAATTTAGACAATTAAATTGGAACGGGGTTTGTAAGAGAACAGCAAAGAGTGAGACTGAATGCTTTGCTTGACATTTGTAACTCAAGTATCAAGTTACCACAATAAGAGCCAAGATTTTAAGCTCTATTAAATACAAAACAAACAAGCAAACAAAAACACTTTATATATTTATGTTCATTTAAGAAAATATTAGTAGTGATGTATTATTTTGAAATATGCAGTTAATACATTTGGTGTTATTTAAAATTTATATTGAGAAAAACATATGTATTTTCAGTATTGCCGTAGACAAGTATTTACATAAGACTGTTAAATTGATACTTGTTTTATATCAAACAACTTTTATAATACTCATTTTTATTCTTAAAATATTTTATAAATTTTAAAGAATATGACAAAAAAAGATATTGTAGGTATTGAAGGCAGGGTCTCTGGGAGGAGCTGGGGTACAAAAGGAAAACAAGAATGTGATTTAATTCTATTTACTTAAAATATGTTTATAAATGTTAACAAATTCAGATAAATTGAAATCATGTAACTTTTCTCATTATAATAGAATAAAATGTAAAAAAAGTAAATTCCCAAACTACACAGATATGAAATGATGAAAATCAGGTGAACAGAGTCTCAGCGCCTGTGGACCAATAGACTATCCAATGTCCATTTCACTAGAGTCCTAACGGTTGGGTAAAGGGAGCATACTGTTTAAGAAAGTATTTATAGAAATAATGACCTAAAACTTTGAAGTTTGACAAATGTTCCCTAGTGTTTCAAAAAATTGAGAGACTATAAAATAAGCTACATCCAAAGAAATCCGTGCCAAGACATCTTAGAATCAAATTTCTGAAAAATAAAGCAAAATAAGAAATTACTGGAAGTAGGAAACGACGAAGTGTTATCCTCAGGAGAAAAATTCTCCAAATAGTGCCTTTCTCACCACAGACTACAGAGACAAGGAGGAAACAGCACAGTTTACAGATGCTTAATAATTGCTCAATCCAAAGATAATCTTAAAGGCCATGCAGATTAAAAATATAAAATTGTAAAAACAAGATTCAAAGATAAAACCAGCAGAAAATAAATCCTATGACAAGCTTATCTCTCACATACAATGATAATGACACAATGACAACATAAAAATTTAACTTCCTTCTAGACTCTTAACAATGTATAATTAGACAGCAAAGTAAAGATGGTATCAGCATTGATAATGGCTCCCAAATCTAAATTCTTGGTCCTATGTCTGACAAGAATCTTAGTTTTCCTTTGTTTTTTTTTTTTTTTTAATGTTCAGATAATAAAACTTTATTTTCTTTCATGATAAAAGATATATGCTCCTGGAAATTATTTACTAATCTTATGACATAAATTAGAAATATGGTCACAAAAAGGTTAATTTGTAATACTTTAAAAATATCATTAGATAGTACAATGGATTTAATCGTATTTTAGAGATACATAATATTGCATTTCTTCAGATGTGTGTGCGCATGTGCACACTCATGCCCCTGCACACTTATGCATGTGCCCCAGTGTGCATATGGGAATTAGAGAACAATTTCTTTCAGGAGTTGTCTCACTCTGGAGCCCAGGCTGGCTTGGGATTCATCATCTGCCTAGCAACAGCTTCCTCCCCAAGTGTGCAGCAGAGCAGCTAACAATCATACAGAACAGGAAAGCTGCCGTATAGCTAATACTAACAAAGTGAAAAAACATTCAAAGCAATGTAGGCACGCTCCTTCTTTTTAAATGTAGTCTCAATGCAGTTCATGTTTTTCCTTTTCCAAATAGCTCTGAGCTGCAGCACAATTCCAAAGTTCCTGCCTGACTCTCTTACTACAGGATTTGTGTTTTCAAAGGCTTTCTTTTTCACAGTTAGACCTATGGCAAGGCAAAGCAATTATGAGGAATCCAGTTGATTACTGTTCCTGAGTTTAACACCTTTTGGAAAGCAGCAATCATTTCGACCATATGGTGTTTGTGAAATTCAGATACTCAAATGAATGGAATAAAAAGAGTCTTGTATTAGGTACAGAGAAATATAAGGAACTGATAATTTTGAACTGATAACAGGTCAAAGGCAATTTCTTGGTACTACTGGACATATATGTGCCATAAAACAAACTTAGGTCTATAATATTTAACTAATACAAAGGGTAGTTCTAAGTGGAAAATAGAAAAGAAAAATTTTAAAATATGGGATAAAATTTAGGTCAGAGAAATAATGCCTAGATATAATATTAAAGCCATGGCACATAAAAATAAAATAATTCAGATTTTATTAAAATTTTCCATATCCAGTGACCTAAGAAAAGGAGAAGGCAATCTACAGAATAAGAAAAAAATTAAAAAAAGAAAAAATATTTTAAAATCACAAGTGATTAAGGATATGTAACAAAAACTTCTAAAGCTCATCAGTAAGAATTATTGTTGAATTTGCTCAGTCTCAGGGTTGGTTATTAGTGTTGTGATGAAAAACCATGACCAAAACCAACTTGGGTAAAAAGGTTTTATTTGGCTTATGCTTCCACATCACTGTTCATTGTTAAAGGAAGCCAGGACTGGAACTTACATCAAACAGGGCAGGAACCTGGAGGGAGGAGCTGATCCACAAGCCAGGAGGGATGCTGCTTACTGGCTTGTTCCACATGGCTTGCTCAGTGTGCTTTCTTTTAGAACCCAAGACCACCAACCCAGGGATGGTGACACCCATAAAGAGTTGAGCCCTCCCTATCAATTGCTATTAAGAAAAATTCTCCACAGGCTTGCCTAAACTGAGATCTTATGGAGGTATTTTCTCAACTGAGGCTCACTCATCTCTGATGATTCATGCTAATGTCAAGTTAACATAAAATAGGAAGCACAGTAACAAGTTAGATTTATAAAATAGGAACAGACTTGACAGGCCATTACTCAAAGATAAGAACACAGAAAATAAGAATATAAAATAATACATTAGGGGTCTGAAGCTGAGGAGATGGCTTAGAGGGTAAAAGCATATGCCCATGCAAGCCTGACAGGCTGGGTTCAGATCCTGGGAACCCCAGCAAAAGCTCAAAGCCTGGGCAAGTGAATGTGATCCCAGTACTCTTTTTGTACAATGGCACCCATTTTCAAAAAAACACTAGACATCAGCTTCAACACTTTACAGAGCTGATATTTTGATTTATAATAGTCACTACTGAGAATATTGCTCAGCACAACATGCCAGAAATATGTTTTGGAACATCTAGGTAATTAAATTCTGCCCTAATCTCAAGCCAATCTCTATTTAATGACTTTTTTAATGAAGCAAGTCAACAACTCAAAAGAGCAGTTTTTAAAACTACTCAAGAAAAAAAAATAATCTAAAACAAATACTAAGTATTAAAATGTTAAAAGTGTTTGTTTTCCACGATAAAGAACATAAAACTCTGGATGTACATTAAATACTGCAATGTTTAGCATACAATAGTTCTATTTTGTTAGTTTCCTTTGTTTGACATAAGGTTTCTGTATATAGTCCTGGCTGGCCTGGAAATGACTACATAGATCGGGCTGGTCTCCAGCTTGCTGCAAACCTCCTCCCTCTGCCTCCCAAGTGCTGGGATGACACCCTGATCCATCATGCATGTGCTCTTCACCATTCTTCGTGAAAAATAATTTACTATTTTTTATTAAGTTAAATTTTACTGGAAAAATAACCATACTATAAATGGCTATTTATACTCACAAATTTAAACAGAGTTCCAAGGAAGTTTGTGATGGTTTAATGAGGACTCAGCATTTCCTTCAAAGAGTTGTTTACTGTGTAACAACTCTTCGGAGTAAACAGATTAAGCCTCTGAGAGCGCCCCAACTTTCTTTAGATGGATTCTTTACATTTTCATTTATTTCATTAATGAGTAAAATATTTCCTAAATATATATTTTTCCAACATAATATATTTATTGATTATTTGAGAGTTTTCACATCATGCACTTCCCAGTCCACCCAGGTGTGCCCCCAACCCTGTGACTTTCCCCTAACCAAAAAACAAACAAACAAAACCAAAAACAAAATAAAAAGCATCCAATTTGTGTTGCCCATATACTCACTGGAGCATGGTCAAATTTCTGGTGGCTTGAGTCCTACCCAACCCACACCCTTTTCAGAAGCCATTACTAATGTAGAGCTACACACTTCAGAATCCTTGTCACAGTAAGTTTTCTTCCATGGCTTCCAGACTAGGCTGTTAGATTTTTTTGGAGGAGGGGGCACAGTAGTCATAGAAGCCATCTATGTCTCCATTTCTCAACTGATTCTGGAGTCATCAATGCTACCACATAAATAGCCTCCTTGCCTTTGACAGTCAGAGGGAACATAGATAATGGACTTCCACATGATTTCTGGCAATAGCATGAACCATGAACTTCCACATGGTCTCTGTATTAGCATGCACCACAGACCTCAGGATGGTCTCTAGTGGCAGGATCAATAATGGACATCAAAATGGCACTCTGCTGCAACACAAACCTCAAGCACCATCACAGGCCTCAGTGGCAGCATAGGACAAAGACATCACAACATGGCCTCCTCCAGGGCAACATGGAACCGCAGACACCAATATGGCTCACAACGGTAGCCCATGGATATCAACATGGCTTGAGGTGGTAGCCCAGACCAAAAACATTTGCCTGGACTACAGTGGCAACACAGTTCACAGACCTCAAAATGGCATCAGATGGCAGCGTAGGCCACTCATACAAACATGAGCCCTGGTTAGAGCACAGCCCATGAACATCAACATGGCTTCAGGTGTGGCACAGAACAAGGGCATCCACATGGCCTTCAGTGGTAACATAGGCCGCAAACATCAATAAGGCCCCACCTGCAGGAGGACCAAGGACAAGAATCCTTATATCCTTAGAGTTAACAACTATCTACTTGAATTTTCTTGAATAGCTTAGCTCTAACAGCTAGAATAGGTGTCTCATTTAACTTAATTCATAAAAGATTAATGCAGTGCTGGAACATGCTAAAACATGGATGAGCTTTGGAAATATAATATTTAGTAAAATAATGTGGCTAGAGAGATTATATGAAAAATCGAGAATAGGAAAATCTACAAACAGAGAATAGTATGTAATTGCCTAGGGCTGGAAAAGAAGTTGGAAGGATGTGTTGTATAGGCTAGAGGTAATAAAGATGTTCTAAAAATAGCAGTAACTATAGATAGTGCAGAAACCTTTGAATTACATGTAATATGGGAGAATTATATGGCTGATGAATTATATTTCAATAAAGCTATTTAAAATCATCAAAATATGTTTGAACCAAAAAATTTATGTAGCCTGTAAAGCAAGTTTCATGTAAGAGACTTAGTTATTAGCATTTAATCTTCAGCTATAATAGAAAAAAACCTGTACTTTAGGAGGTAAATGAGAATATACATTTAAATCTGACATGGTAATTTCCTCAAAAGTTTATCATTATATAGAAAAGAATCAAGAGTTACACAGCTTATAAATAAAGAAGCTTTCTGCTTACAGCTAAGAATAATCAATGACATTTAAGTACAATAGGCCACATGATATTAAATTGTACCACACTAAACAATATCATAAACAACTGACTTAAAAACTTCACAATTCATATGTCAAAAATTCACTCTAAATGAAAAACCTAGTTAAGTAAAAGAAGAGGCTAATTATATTGGTATAATCTTTCTTTGTCTCAAAATAAAACAAGACAAAAAAAATGTTCCCTCTTTGCCAAGCTGAATGTAATAGCCAGCGAATTATAAGATCAAGCAAGCAAACTGTGTGTTTTCTAAAATATGAGTATCCTTCATCAAGTTTTATACTTAGGGCAGCTAAAAGACCTATGTAGAGGATCAGCATTAAACCCAAAGGACAGGTAGTGCAAGGCAAGAAAGAGAGCAATTCCCTCGTGTCTTCTGCAGGTCACTACCAAGGACCATGTTAGCAGATCCACACCAGACCCTTAACAGGCAGTTCTGCTGCTACCAGTAATTAGCTTGGACAGCTCTGGCTCCAAGAGTAGCAGCAAGGCTACACCATAATGAGCTCAGCTGGGATTAGCAGGACAGGGCAGGGAACCAAGAGAGCTCAGGCATTCTGCATTGCGTATATATCTAGGAGATCAAACAAGGATGGCTGGCTAGGTTATCCCCTCTCCACCTCATTCCAAAAATGAAGCAAGGCAGTGTCTAAAATACAGGCTAATGAAGAACGACACCCTCAACAGATGAGAGCCACATTAATTAACACAATCCCTAGATCATATTATACAGTTTCTGTTAGAGCTAGCAAATGTGCAACTTGTTATTGCATGATTTTATATATATATATATATATATATATGCATATATATATACAAACATACATATATATGGTCTTATTTATAAATTTCAGATAATTTCATTTTCAAGTTTTAAAATGAGCTTCTCTAATAGACTTTGGGTAACAAAAATAAATCTCAGATTATTTATACAGTTTTCTCTTGTTAATAAGAAACTCACTTTTGAACCATCAACTCCTGGTTTTCTCTTTTGAAATATGCCAGCTCATTCCAGACAGCATCAGAATCTTCTTGCCGAAGTTGTTCAGGATCTGCTCGCTTCATTTTTCTGGTTTCAGCCCTATTTTTAAAGTAAAAAACTGCATATTTAAAGTGATATAAAAGCTTATTTATACATTCCTTAAAATTCATAACTATCTATGAATTGAGACCAAATCTCAATTACTAATTTAATTTTACTACTTTTTAGATGACTTTCCTAATACCTAAGCATGTAAAAGTTAAAGTCCTATATCATAATTTCCTAATGCGAAATTGCCACTATGAAAAGCAAACTTTTAAGCAGACATATTAATAAATCTAGGGGTTTATTTCTCTCATTTATTCTAGTCTAAAAGTAATAAAACATACATTGTAGGATTGTAAGTCTACAAAAAGAGACCACAGCAATTGATTCATCTAGAATTTGCTTCCATCTGACAAGCATGTGGTAAAGATGCCCTATCACAGACACATTATTAATGGTGACTGTGTCAAAAAGCAGATTGCGCTCTTGTAGCTACCACTGCAAGCTGGGTGAGCAGAGGTTAATGCTAGGGAAAGCTGCTTCATCACTGCTTTACTGAGACAAGATGTGAAACATTTCCCATTCTTCAAAGGAAGAGGTTAGAAGTGACAATTATCTACCAGCGAGGCCAAATGCCCTTTATAGTTTCATTTTCTGTACATGAAACGAACTTCGCATTTAGTTTCTAAAAGTGCTGTACTGGCCAATTTAGAAACTACCTCTCTACAGAACAGACCAATGTGTATCATCAACAGCGCCCTAAAGGATCCATCTCAATGTGGGAGGGAAGTAGATTTGCTATACTCATCCAGTCCTTTGCCCTCTGTTGATACTGTTACCAGGGGAGCAACTTACCACTAACCAAGATCTGAACACCTGTTCAGGGCAGTTGAACTGAGACTGCCAATTCATTCAGATAAGCTGAAGTTTTTTTTTTTTTTTTTTTTTTAAAAAAAAACTGATGGATAGTAAAGATCTTCAAATTGCAGACTAGGTTGAAATAGTTTTAAGATGGTTAACTATACATGTAGTTTTCATATTTCTACTGTCTTTCCATTAAAATGTAAATACTATGGGGGTTATAAAATTTTTACACCAGTATTTTATTTATTTAAAAGCAGTTCTTCAATAATACAGATATTAACTGGATTTCCTTTGACTTATAGACATTTATTAAGCTATTCTATTGATAGTAAAGAGATATACTACTCATAATCACCTTCTGCCAGTGACATCTGTAAATGATAAGAAAATCTATAGTTATGGCTAGCACATTTTTCTGTTTTCATTTGTTATGTTCTCCCCTAAAATATTCACAGTAAAGATTTGACTACCAAATAATTTCTCTAAAACTAAACAAAAGCCATTAAAACACCTATATAATGCTCTCCCTTCCATTTAATATTTGGGGAGCTGCTTTATGAGCTATGTAACTCACACGCCACCGTCTTCTTCCCACTGTTTTAACTGCTCTTTTACTGCTCTGTAGTTGGTGTGCAACATCTGTAGCCTTTCCTTGCGTTTTTCATGGGCATCTCTTAGCTCATCATTTTCTTGGCTCTATAGAACACAGAAAGCAAGAATACACTTATGAAATACTATTGATATAATGTTTTTAAAATTACTCATCTAGGGATGAAACTGGAAGGAAGGCCATGTGAATCAGTGAGTATATTTATAACACTTACTTAAGCCAAAACCATTTTTCCTGTAGTCAAAGAACAGGCTTGCTTGATCCATTCAATCAATTCACTGAATTTTTTGTGCACTTTACATAGTTTGGAGACATACAAATATTCCTACATTTATTTTAGAAATGTTTATATCTTTTCTGTATTAACAACACAAGGATTTGTCCGTGTACATATGAAAATTATTTTATTAAAATATAAGAATATTAATCACAGTAGGATCAATTCTTAATGCCACAGATCCATAATTTATATGTACTAAAGCACAGAAATTTCACAAAGGGAAGAAACCAATGGACTTATGCTATAAACAGTATAACTTAATGTTAGGTTCTACCATGAAGACTGGAAGTGGAGAAAAAAATCTTACTAGTTTTGAAGCATAGCAAATGAGGGAACTACTTGTTAGATATAGTCATGTCACAAAGATCAATCTGCTGGTCTTCGGAATTATATTCCTATTACTGCACTAATTATGAATTTTGTTTCTCAAACTAAAACAAGGGACTTCCTCAGTTTTTGTTCCCCATGAGATACTCAACTGGGAGGGGAAGAAAGCATCCAGGGACTGGAGAGATTGCTCAGTAGTTAGGAGTGTTTGCACCCATATGGAAACTCATAAACATCTGCAACTCCAGTTCAATAAGGTCTAACATCTTTATCTGGCCTTCATGGGTAACACACACACACACACACACACACACACACACACACACGGGGTTGGGGGGAGAGAGAAATACTCATACTCATCAAATAAAGTATGAGTCTTTAAACCACACTCATAATATTGTATGATGAAGCTCTACAACAAATTGCTAGAAGAAACAGGTTCTCTCCAGCTTACAGCAATGTAAAATGTGGGATTCCCCATTCAGATCTGGATTACATTCTGATAGACTTTTCCACTAGCTGAATAATCTTACAAACACAACTAAATTCAACTTCTTTTTCTACAAAACCAGAATAGTAAACAAAGGCTTACAGACAGAAGCCTGGCAGAGGGCCTTCCCTAGAGAGATGCACAGCAAAAGTGAGCGTCTCTTATCATCCTCTCTCCAGGTATTCACAGTGATGCCTTTATACTTTAGAATTCATTACGTTCTTGGCCACTTACCTCTCATCTAAATTGGAAGATAACATTTATAGTTTGTACTACTTTACTTCAATTCTTTCTCATGAGTATTAATACATTTTTTGGTCTGCTTTTATTATACTTCGAGTAGAATTCTAAGTGACAAGAAAAGTATTGGTATGTTCATACCAACAAGTGTTTTATATCATAGAGAAATAGAAATTTTTGATAAAGAAAAATGAAGTACAAAAATGGCATTGCTTGTCTAGAATGTACAGAAAAAGTATTATCTAATAGAGTTTTTAGAATATTTTCAGACAATTGATAATAACTTTGTTAAAAGAAAGCATATTCTAATACCTAAAATAGGTATTAAAATTTTAAGATAGTGGCAGACATTTAAATTTAGCATATATTAGATTCTTCATATTTAAAATAGAAGATATTTCTATGTCTTATAGGACACAGAGAATAAATTAAAAGTTGAATTTTTCATACTACATCTACTAAACAAACTAAATATCAGTTCTCTTAACATGGTATGTTAAAAATTTCTTAATAAATTTCCAATAAGAAATTACCTATAAGACATGCTTACAAGAGATTAAGGTCGAAATATTTCTCAAAATCTGAACTATGTAAAAATCTTCTGCAGTACCTGGCTTTAATTATTCTTCACAGGATCAAATTTATGCCCCAAATTTCTTATTTTACAATTAAGTTTTGAAAACTTCTTATAAGTATTTTGCTTTTCTATGGTAATCAATATCTGTAGCTCTATAGGATAAGAAGTTATTATAGGAGACAAATGAACTTTGTTTTAAGTTTATTTGCCTCTTCATTGCTTCATTGATGTATAATATTCCAATGCTTATATTACATTTATAAAGTTCTTAAAATTTAACCTATTAAAATAGGGGACTCATATTAAGCTTTATAAATCAATATAATATATGCAATTAATGTTAATATTTAAATATATTTTCATACACATATGTCATGCTATGGAATACATTTGTCTTCCTTCAGAAATAGAATTAAAGTGTTATAAAATATAAATATAAGATACATTTCATTTTCCCTATTTCAATACATTAAAACAGATAACATCTAAGTTTGTATGGTTACTTCTAAGAAACAATAAAAAGAAATAGCCAAAGATGCTTTATAACCTCACATATAGAGCTTAGACATGAAATCCTAATTCTTTTTTTTAATTGGATATGTTCTTTATTTACATTTCAAATGTTATCCCCTTTCCCGGTTTCCCTCCCTCTCGGAAGCACCCTATCCCATCCCCCCTCTCCCTGCTTCTATGAGGGTATTCCTTCACTCACCAACTCCTACCTCCCCACCCTTGATTCCTCTACACTGGGGCATCTATCAAGTCTTCACAGGACCAACGGCCTCTCCTCCCATTGATGCCTGACAGGGCCATCCTCTGCTACATGTGCACCTGGAACTATGTGTACTCCTTGGTTGATGGTGTCTAATTCTTTAAGTCCTATTCCATATATAATATTGAAAATAAAAATAACAGCATTTTATCAGAGGTATATTGCCACAATAATTCATACTATAAAATCAAGTATAAGAAGTGATACATTTTATATTATTAACTACCAAATCTTCATAAAGGACACATAAATATTTTAAGAGTAGCCATAAATTAGATTCATTCATTAGATCATTCTAAAAAACATTTACTAAATATTTTCTATACACTTTGTTTTGAAATGGCTAGGGACACTGAAACATTAGAAAACAGAAACTAAGTAAACTGTATGAAGTGACTTTCCTCAATGATATTTGCATATTCTATTTTTTTCTTTTTTTATTTCATAAGAACAGTAGAGATTTTTCATCTACTCTTCTGATTAGGTTAAAGGCTCCTCTGTGAGAGAAGATGAGTTAGAAATATAAACTCTGTTCAAAAAGCAGTGATTTGAGAACACATGTTAAGGGAAGTCAGCAAAATGACTTTTTTCTTTGCTTTTATTTGTTTGTGGATGTGGATTCATTTTTTTGTTTTTTACTTATGTCTTTTTATAGTCCAGTCACTACCCTCCTCCTGGTCCACCCTCTACTGTCCCTTATCTCATATCCTATCTTACTCTTCCAACCCCACCCCCACCCACCCCCAATATCATTCCCCACTCCCATCCCCATCTTCAAGAGGATGTTCCTCTACCCCAACCAGGCCTCCCAACTCCCTGGGGCCTCATGTCTCTCAAAGGATAGGTGCCTCTTTTCCAACTGAGGCCAGACCCTGCAGTCCTCTGCTGTATATGTGTTGGGGGCCTCATATCAGCTGGTGTATTCCGCCTGGTTGGTGGCTAAGTGTCTGAGAGATCGCAGGAGACCAGGTTAGTTGAGACTGTTGGTCTTCCCATGGGGTCGCCCTCCTCCTTAACTTCTTCCAGCCTTTCCCTAATTCAACCACAGGGCTTCCCGACTTCAGTCCAATAGTTGGGTGTAAGCATCTGCATCTGACCTTTTCAGTTGCTTGTTGGGTCTCTCAGAGGACAGCCTTGCTAAGCTCTTATCTGTAAGCAAACCATAGCCTCAGTAATAGTGTCAGGCCTTAGAGTCTCCCCTTGAGAGGGGTCCCAATTTGGGCAGGTAAGTAGACTGCCTTTCCCTCACATTTCTCCATTTTTGTCCCTGCAGTTCTTTCAGACAGGAACAATTCTGAATCATAGTTTTTGACTATGGGATGGATGGTAATCCCATCCTTCCACTTAATGCCCTGTCTTTCTGCTGGAGGTGGACTCTATGAGTTCCCTCTCTCCATGGTTGGGCAGTTCATCTAAGGTCCCTCCCTTTGAGTCCTGAGAGTCTCTCATCTCCTGGATCTCTGGTACATTCCAGAGGGTCCCCCCCCCACTTCCCAACCCCCATGCCCCACCCCCAGGTTGCATATCTCCATCCATTCTGCTGGCCCTCAGGGATTCTCTCCTGTCTCCCTCCTTCCCCATACCGGTTCATGTTTCTTTGAGAATTTCATGCATGTTAGATAGATACTGAAGATGGTGACTTGGAAATAGAAATAAAAAAAGAATAATCTGATCTTAGCAGAAGCAGATTGTCTGTAATCTCAACAATGAAAGACACCAATTTCTCTGCCAGAGAGGAAAGGGTACACCTGAGGTACAGGGAGGGTTGGGGCTAAGAGGGTGGGAAAGATTCCATCTGTGGGCCCGTTTCCTCTGCAGTCTGAATGTGATACATGACAGAGCTTGGTAAACTCATCTTCTCACTAGCTTCCATAGTTGTCAGTCAAGTCAGCTTTTATGGACAGAGCTTTTCATCCCATCTGAGGCTTTCTGCTCACTAGCATTTCAAGAGATGCATTCAATATATTTCAGTCATATTCACCCCTACTTCCCTCCCCTAACTCCTCCCAGATTCCCTGTTTTATGCCCTCTTCCAACTTTATGTTCTCTCTCTTCTTTCTATAATTACCCAGTGAGTCCAAATAAAATAAAATAAAATAAAAAATAAAAAAAATAATGAATCGCCAAGGACTGCATTATGGATACTTAATTTAGACAAAATGTATAAATCCCATATGCATCAGAACTGTGAAAATATACATACAAACTTTATGTCCTAGTCAGCATTAGTTGTCAACTTGACAAAACTTAGAGTCATGTAGAAGGAAATTCTTGATTGAAGAATTGCTTAGGACAGTTAAGGACTATGGGCAAGTTTGTGGAGGATTATCTTGATTCATAACTGATATAAGAAGGTCCAGCCCACTGTGGGTTGCGCCATCCCTAGGCACATAATCTTGAACTACAAAAAGAAAGCTAGCTAGATAAGAGCCTGTAAGCAAGCCAGCAAATAGCTGTCCTCCATGGATTCTGCTCCAGGGTCCTGTCTTGATGCCCCTCACTGATGGACTTGGTGTGAATCTATCTTCAAAGGTGGATAGACTGATAAAAACTCTTCAGTGAATACAGATTTTTTGTTGTTGTTGTTGATCTGATACCGTAATTACAATTTTCCTTGGGCTAACATTAACACCCAAAGAGCCTCCTTAGGCACCTCAGAGTCTGACATAATATCCAACGTTCACAATCTTTGGAATGTATTAACAAAAACCCATTCTCTACCAAAGGGCTAAGAATGCAATCAGATAACATTTGAGGCCTGTAGTTGAGATTCCTCTGTCTGCTGTAACTGCCCACACACTGTTCCTATAATGTATTTTTCAAGTGCTCTAATTTTTAACTCTCTCTGTTCTGCTATAAAAACTCCATGAAACTGTTACCTCATTGGGGGTGTATTTGGGTAGATGTAATTATGTGTCTTTAGGCTATGATCACTCAAAGGTCACAACAAAATTTCAACATATGTGTGTTTGTGTGTGTGTGTGTGTGTGTGTGTGTGTGTGTGTGTGTGTGT
>JADRCD010213867.1:2238-25835 GCA_019843815.1 Montemys delectorum
TTTTGTTTTGTTTTGTTTTGTTTTGTTTTGTTTTGTTTTGTTTTGTTTTCAGAGGGGTAACCAGGAGAAGAGATATCATTTGAAATGTAAATAAAGAAAATATCTAATAAAAATGATAAAAAAAAATGATGTTACTGTTTAAAAGAGAGAACTTTCATCAAAACACAAATATTTAAAACAGGAAAACACATTGAAAGTAAACAAAACCTTAAAGTATCAATTACCAGCATATACCTGAAACAAAATGAGTTTACCTGTCATAAAATGGTTTGTAAAATACTTAACCAAATAAACTTTATAAGACCAAAACAGTGGCTGTTAAAATATCCTAGCCCATGAGCAACTCACAAAAGAAAGTGACCATTCAAGCAATTGCATAGATGTTTATCTCAGTGGTTCTTTTGTTCTGTCTTCTTGTTCCTAAGTGTGATGAACCTGAAAAGAACCCTTTACCTAATTTCTCCACCTTCTTCAAGGCTAGAAGTGAATGGATGCCTGTACTGGATGCTGAATATTGAAACACATTCTCTCATATAAAGTTTGCTATAGCCTCCTTAATCTCTACCTCTCCCTAGTTTAGGTATTTTATAGGCTGGAAAATTCTGATACAAATTAATGAGGATATTTTAATGCCCCACAGAATTTGGAGGCTGTTCATGTACCTGCTTTGCAGAGGTAGTCTAGTCTGCCTTTATTTTCAGCTACTGTACCTGGATAGCCAACCACAGAAGCAGGATGAGGCACATGCAAAGGCTGCTGCTTCCTGTTTCACTGCAGGTGAAACTGAGGCAGTAAATGGCAAGTTAATTGTTTCCTTGCTGCCTTGGGTCCCTGGGGTATGTTATGTCATCGTTAGCACTGATATATTAAGATAAGCACTTTACAGTGGTTGCCAATTGTAAAACAGGCTCCAGCTTTCACACTTACCAACTGCAAAATAGGTTCAGCTCCTCTCCCTGAGTTTGATGTTTGATTGTGAATGCTTCTAATCTGAAGGCAGCAGCCCTTCCTTCGGAAGGCAGGCCTCATTTACATCAATACTTCCATGAGATTTCATAGTGAACAGAGTCACTTAGCAATTTGTTCCGTTAAAAGAGCAAAGGAGGTGGGTGGGTGGGGAGATTTCTCTGTTGTTAAAGAACAGTTAAAAACCAGAGATGAAAAGCCCAGCATCCAAGTAAAAAGCCAGGGATTGCTGCTGCTGTGTGCCAGTAAGCCCAGAGCTGATGTGATGAGGAAGAAGAGCTCTACAGTCGGTTGACTGTAGACTCGTGAGAGATGCTGCCTTGTGGTACAATTAAAAGTGATAGAACGAGATTCCTGTGTCCCCCTCTGATCTCCTCCCCATTGTGTGTGCACACATGCTCACACACACACACACACACACACACACACACACACAAGTGCTCATACATGGTACATACTCCTATGTTAAAAGTATTTTGTACTCACAAGAGGGAATCATGTAAAGTGGTATATCTCTTCCTACAAGACAATAGTAACTAGTAAAAATTAATTTTTAAAATGTTACATAATTGCTTAAAATTTCAAACATACATACATTATATTTTGATCACAATCATTCTGACTCCTCCCTGCAACTCCTGCCAGATTCAAGCCCACCACCCTGAACCCCTGAACATCATATATCATGGCTCTCCTCTTCTTCCTCATCTTTCTCCTCTTCCTCATGGCTGTGAAAACACACTAAGCAAGAAGTCACTGAAGGTGGGATGGATTTATTGTACCTCACAGTTTCCTGGTGAGGAAGACATTGCGATTGGGATAATACCAATTGAAGCAAGAGCTTGCTAAGCAAGGATCTTGGTACATTTATCTCTGCGGATCAAGAAGCAGAGAGCGAGAAAGGAAGTGGAGCTAAACTATAACCTTTGTGGACTACCCTTTAATGAACTACACCACTCAACTAGACTCAACTCCCAAAAGTTATAAATATTCCCTCAATGAGCATCAGACAGCAACTAATAAACACATAGGCCTATGGGAGACATTTTTTTGTTTAGAATTGTGTGTGTGTGTGTGTGTGTGTGTGTGTGTACATGTGAGTTTAGTGTCCTTAGGAGACAAAGGGAGATGGATCCCTGGGACCTGTAGTAAGGCGGTTATCAACCACCTGATCCACTGGGACCACAAAATCACTATCCTCTTTTAATGTCTCGTTACTGAAGGTAACAGTAATTTTGTCTCTGATAGAGAATGTAATTTTTATGTTTTAAAGATTACCTCTCTCAACTGAAGGAAAGGCCATACAGAGACTGCCCCACCTGGGCCTCCGTCTCATATACAGACACCAAACCCAGACATTACTGCAGATGCCAAGAAGTGCTTGCTGACAGGAGCCTGTTGTAGCTGTCTCCTGAGGGGTTCTTTCAGAGACTGTCAAATACAGACATGGATGGTCACAGCCAACCATTGGATTGAGCATGGGTCCCCAATGGAGGAGTTAGAGAAAGGACTGAAGGAGCTAAAGGGGTTTGCAGCCTATAGGAAGAACAATATCATTCAATCAGACACCCCAGAGCTCCCAGGAACTAAACCACCAATCAAAGAGTGCACGTGGAGAGTTCCATGGCTCCAGCCTCATATGTAGCAGAGGATGGCCTTGTTGGACATCAGTGGGAGGAGAGGCCCTTGGTCCTGGGAAGGCTCCATGCCCCAGTATAGGGGAATGCCAGGGCGACAGGAGTGGGGGGTGGGGTGAGCACCCTCATAGAATCAGGGGTAGAGAGGAAAGGATAGGGGGTTTCTGGAGGGGAAATCTGGAAAGTGGATAACATTTGAAATGTAAGTAAATAAAATATCCAATTTTAAAAGAAGAAAAAAAAGATTATCTCTATCCATTATAATATTCAAGAACCTTCTATCCCAGTCATCTCAAGAGAAAAAAAAAAAACAGACATTATTTTTTAAACAAGAGGAGTTAAAAGATGTAGACTATTTTCCAGAACATTTCCTTAATTGTCGCATAATTGTGTGAGAGAAGATGAGGGTTCAAGTCCAGAGATAGAAATTTAAAATGTTTAACTATTTTAATTTTTATCAGTAGATTTCCTTAAAGACCTAAATGGACAGACTAGGCAAGGTAAACAGGAAGAGGAAAAGGCTGGTTCCATGATCAATGTGAGACATCCCTAAACTTGCTGTTGAAAAAAAAAAAATCATACCTTAAACCAGTGTGGTCATTCTCCTCCATATTTGAAATAATGTCTCAAGGACCCCCTCAAAACATGTTTGAAATTGTGCAGTGCTGAAGCAAGGTTCACTATTAAACTGCAGTTCTTCTTTGTCTTAATAGCAACTGTTCAAATAACCAGCCTCGGTCTTCATAACAAAACAGTGTACACTTTAACTACAGTGTGAGCACTTCGGTCAGCTTGTTCTGTCATTGGAACATTAGTACCATGGAGACAATCCACAGTGAGGCCAGCACTCACAGTACTGAGGATCAGGGAATGCACCCTCTTTTGTGCCTACAGATTCCGATAAAAGCACACTATGTCAAAACAAGTTATTTCTTCAGATGTGAAATATCTCAAAACAATGCCTTTGATTGTATTTAAGCTGACATTTACTTTCAATGTGTCTATAAATTTGAAAAATAGGAATTTATAAAACACTCTTAATTTAAAGCCTTTATACTTCTAATGTTTTAAGCAACATAATGATAAGAATTTAGTGAACTTTTGGTACTTGAATAATAAGTGATAATCATTTATAGTTTACAAATTGTACTTTTCCTAGGTATATACTCATATTTCAAGTTGAAGAATAATTTTAAAGGTAGTCATTTAAAATATAAACACATTTGACATATTTTGTACAGAAAAGACATGAGTTTTAGGTATACTAGAAAATAGAAATTATATTAAAGAGGTACATAGAAATACTGACAGAAAATAAAAATACCATTTTAAGTATAATAAAACAAAATATAACACTAGAATCTATAAGTGAATCAAATCACAATAATTAAGGAAATGTTTTGAGAAATAGTCTATATCTTTTAACTCCTCTTGTTTAAAAGAAATAATGTCTGTGTGATAACTGGGATGGAAGGTTCTAGAATATTTTGATGGAGATAAAGCACTTTTCTCCTCAATAGACAAATGAATGAGTGGGCAATCGACTAAAGATGCAACATATAGCAATATAAATACCATCTGAAATTTTATATAAAAAGTATAGACAGAAAGGTTAGTTAGACACCTAATGAGAATTTAGAAAGTTTTGGAAAGGATTCCTCCAATTTACAATTAAGAAATAGTTAATGTTATAGTTTATGCAGTTCCCCAAACACTAAACTGTAGTAAGTAAGTTGGGTCCATAGGCAAAGTTTACATGACAGAAAAGACAGTTCACATTTAAGTCAGCAAGCATACAGAGAGGATTGGATTTTCTGAGAATATATTAATTGTCAAGAAAAACTACATTCCATGGAAATACTACTCTTGAGAAACTGAAGACTAAAGACAGACAGGAAGTGGTCCAACTGTCCAGAAAGTCTCAAAGGCTGGAATAGGAAAAAACAACTGGCTAAGGATGGAAACGTCTATTTATGTATTTACGACAGAAAAGAGGGAAACCCTGCCATGACAGAAAAGAGGCTAATCAAAGCCTGTTAAGCCAATTGCCAGGATAAGTATTTGACCCCTTCAAAGAAACCATCATACAAGAGTGTGGATCAAACACAGCCAAAGGTACTGAGCTTACTGCTTTTGGGGAAAATCACCTTCTGACTGTTTTAGGAGTTCCACATCAAGGGAAATACCAAGAAACACTGTTTATGAAGGCTGAGTTGGATGACTTAAACACAAATTACCCATAATTAAGAACTGGATCCATTTCCAGAGTGCTATAGAAGGAAGACTGCTGACTAAATATTACTCTTGGTAAGTAAGAGCTTGGAGTACTTTAATCTTTGATTCTTGATGCAGTGTTTCCTGGACTATACAGCCAAACTGAGTCTTTGCTTTATCATGAACATGCTTAGCACAAAGTCAGGAGACATCCTTCCTCTCATATTGTTGATCACAGAGGCATGGAGGTATGGCTAGCCTACAAATGCTGAACATAGGAAAATAAGGTCCATAAGTTTAAATTCCAAAGGTCAGGTCTCATTGTGAGAGACACATCTTTGTACCCATTCTTCATCTCTGATGCATCCCAGAGAAGAAATGGCAGCAAATCCAATTAGGGAAGAGCAGTACATAGAGGGAAAGTGGGAGGGGGAAAGAGGCAGAAAAGGAGAGAGGGAGAGGGGAGAGAGGGAAAGAGGGAAAAGGGGAGAGAGAAAAGGAGAGAGGGAGAAAGAGAAGGAGAGAGAGAGAGAGAGAGAGAGAGAGAGAGAGAGAGAGAGAGAGAGAGAAGGCAAGCAGAAGAAAGAGAGGGGGAGAAATCAGGGAGGGAAAGAGGAAGCAAGAGTATACTAAAATCAGAGGTAAATTTTTTGATGCTATTACAAGTCAGTTAGTGCTGATAAACATTCATAGCACAAGTAGGCATTAAGCAACCCAGCATATGATTTGAAAGTTATATAATCATATCAACAGGACAATTTCTGTAAAGATGTCATGAACCACAGATGAACATTATTTAACAAATATCTAAAACGTACCACTGAAAACTGAACAGAAAGTCTCACTAGGAGAGCTTGGTAGCAAGGAGTTTCCTGGGACTGCCTGGAATAGAGGTCTACCAAAAACATCTCTACCAAAGCCACTCAGACACCTGACAAAGCCATGGTAAGAGAATGAAAATCCTCACACCTCCACATATTTTCTATTAAAAGAAAAGTTATAGGAAGATGGACATCACACAGATGATCTCTTATACAAAGAAACAATATAAATATGATTTTACAAAAATACTGCAAAATAAATTAGAAAATTCTGGAATTTTATTTTATGTCAAAATGTAAAACTTGCCGCAACATATGGATAACCAGTATTCTAGACTTTTCTTCAGAAAATTAATCTCTCCTTAAAATGTTGCTCTAACTTTCTTGTGAAAATCTTTAATAATATAAATTTAATAAAAAATGATTAACAATGAATGATATTCCATGGTCAACAATATATAAAGGAAAGAAATGAATTTATGAAGATTTGTGATTCTTTAATTAACTCTGCATCTTATAATATTAGCAAACAAAAATAATGGAATTTTGTGTAAAGAACACTGAAGTTAAAATGTTTGATTAAAACAATAACTCCTACCATTAATTCCCAAGTTACGTGAATAGCCTCAACACTGATCTTTAGTTCACCTGGATGATGAAAGTGTGCAATTTAATGATCATTAAATTATACATAAAGTATTCAGATTTTATTATAAGCCCAAAGGTTCTAGATTGATCATCAAGAACATACAAATGCTGTATTTAATTAAGAACTGCGAATTGTCTAATAGTTTATTTAAAGAGAGCATATGTATTATTGCAAGAAGTCCAAAGTGAATGGTAGAGAGGCTGAAAGTGTAATGATAGGACATTGGGTTCATAGAGCAAAATGTCTGGTTTGTAATGAATATGAATGGCATGTGAAGATCAGAGGACAAGGTGATCATTGACAGCACACAATGGGATGGATTTGACTACCAGTACCAAATGCATAGTGGATAGCATTTCTAGCCCTGGGGAGAAGGTTGTTCTGCAAATATAATCCTGTCTAGAAAACATGCTAAAAAGTACAGAAGTATAAAAATTCCAAGAAGAAAAGAGAAATATATATATATATATATATATATATGTGTGTGTGTGTGTGTGTGTGTGTGTGTTTGTATTTACATCATGTCTACTCTGTTCACTCTAAATATCACCAAGTAAATGAAAATAAAAATTTCAAGCAGACACGAACAGTGGTATTTTGAAATTTTTTTTCTAAGTATTAACATGCTATTTCAATCTAATTGACCCATATCTTAATATAAATCACTGGTAGGTAAAGAAAGGAAAAAGGGTAACAGGAATATGAGCCATGTTTATAATTATGATGGGTCTGAAATTTGACTCTACTTTGATTAGCATAGCAAAACCTCAAGGTTATCCTTCAAAGTCCACAGCCAGAAGACGACTCTCCATCTATAGCATAGCATAAGTGCTAGTTCTTGTCTACAAAAGTACAAAGAACTACCCTTGAGGGATTATTGCCCATGAGGGCTTGTACCTTGGAAGAACTCAGATTTATGGAACCCAAATATTTTCTTATGGACAGTGAGCAAGCCTGTCCTGCCTTCCATAGATGGACACTATTCCTATCTCCCTGACATCTCGCTACACAGGTATCCTTAAACAAATCATCCAAAACAAAGGGTTGTTGTTCTCCTTCCTGACACAATGAAATGAAACATGCTGTGAATAGTGGTACATGCCTGCCATCAAAGCACCCGGAAAGCACAATCAGAATGCTCATGAATTCAGGACCTATTTGACATATATAATGAATTTGATATACAACTTTTGTATACAGTAAGACCCTGTCTTAAACAAGAATTACAGCAAAAACATGCTGAAAACGTGAGTGAGAGCTGTGGGTATCGTACATAACATCTAAAGTAGATACGATTTTAGGAGCATTTTGGCTAACTAGTTTTTCATGCACTCAAATTTGGGAAGCATTGGCATTTTCTTTTATTTTTATTAAAAATAGATAATTCTTTCACACAATACACCCTAACCACAGTTCCCTCTCCCTCCACTTCTCCCACCTTCGCCCCACATCTCCTCTACCCCAGACCCACTCCATCTTCATTTTTGAAACTGTCCCACAGTTTCATGAACCAGGTTCTCTCTCGATCTAGGGAGAAGACCTGAAACACAAGAGTTCGAGAACAAAAGGACACGAAGCCAAGTTGCGTCCCTATCAAGGCTTCTCACTTTACTTTTGGGGTTCAGGATTTATATGTACAAGAGAAAGCAAAACGGATCTCTAGGTTACAGTGACATTTGCATAACATAAACAATGTGGGAGGAGTCAGGAAAGAGTCAGAAAGAAGTCAAAAGGAAGTCAAGGGGGAGCCAGGCTACTCAGTGTGCCTGCTCTCTGGGGCAGCTCAGGGTGTCCCTCAGGTCTAGGCTCCGGGGAGAGGTTGGAGGCACGGCCCACGGTGGGGGAGGAGGTTAACAGTAGATGTCCTCAGGCAGCAGACATGCCAACCAGCAGGCGTACCTTCCTTTAGAATCCTCGAAGGCGGATCTCGGAGTTGAAGCAGGAAGGAGGAACCCAACACATTTTCTCTTCAGAAAAAGAGCAGGCAAATGATAAGGCAAAACTACATACAAAAAGACAAAGCAGAAGCACTCATGTGGAGACTGGAGAGTGGAACTCAATGGAAATAGTCTCAAAAGAAGGCAAAACAGTCAAAGATACACCTGCTCCTGCTGTAGGAAGTCCCCCAAAACACCAAGCTAATAGCCATAACATATATGCAGAGAACCTGGAGCAGACCTAAGCAAGTCCCATGTTAGCTGCCTCAGTCTCTGGGACCCCATGAAAGCCCTGCTTAGTTGATTTGGTAGTATAACAAATTCAGAACAGGTGGACGGTGTGATCTCAGAAAATATGAATAGGATGATAGGGAAATGTGTAAAAGCAAATAAAAATAATTCCTCGGTAACCAAAAATTTTGTGAAAGGCTTACCCAGGAGGATACCAGTTAGACCCAGGCCAGCTTACATTACAAAACAAAACAAAACAAAACAAAACAAAACAAAACAAGAAAAAATAAGTCTCATCTTGGGAAAAAGAAGGGAGGAAATAAGGAGGGGGAATAAAAGGAAGTGGAGGAGAACGAAGGGAAGAGATTTAGCTCTTAAATTCTGAAATAAGATACCAGGAGTCCATAAATCATGAACATAGCCTCAAAAATGTGAGTACCCAAGATCTCAGACTATGACCTCATTTGTAACTTACCTTCTTAGTTATGAATGCAAGGACCTTGAACATGGCCTATTCTAAACTAGGCTGGACCATAAATTCTACTAGAGACCTTATGAGAGAGAAGAGAATCAGAGACAAAGAGAAGGCAGTAGGAATATGGAGGAAGAGTGAGCTGGAGTAACCAGGGAAAACAAATATTTCTAGAAATCACTGGAAGTTGGCGGAGTGCCAGACTTTCCCTCTAAGCCTCTTCAAATAGTCAATCTTGATCACAACCTGATTTTGAAAATCTATATCCTAAAATACTGAGAGAAAAATATCTAGTTGTTTTAAGCCTGACAGGTTGGGGATGTGTTTGCTACTGTATATATGTATTCTTGTAGAGGTGTGTGTGATGGTGGAGTTAGCATGAGCTGAATCAGTGAACCATAATAAAACAAGGGCATGGGATTCAGGAAGCTCAATCAAACAACATTGTCCTGACTAATGCGTGAAATGACTGGGGTTTCACCTGTTCTTTCCTAACAATAACTGTTTGGTGTCACTCTGTTTCAGAGAGGCATTGTGTACAACAACTATTCATTGTATGAGCTGAGAGATGCCAAAAGCAATTAGCACTGAGTTTGTCAAAAAAAAAAAAAAAAAAAGTGTCTCAGTTCAGGTGTTAGAATTTGGCAGAACCCCTGGGATGATGATGTTTTATAACAATGTAGTAGTATACAGAATAAAACACATATTGATGATATTTGTGTTTTAAATATGGCTGTAAAATGTTTTTGCAAATACAATACGTGCAGCATTTTGTAGTTAGAAGATTAAGTAGTATTGTATTGTAGCATCTTATCTTTCCTCCTCAATTTTCATGTAAACTTGATAAAAATAAGTAGGAATTATTTTCACAAGGATAATTAATATCTCTCAACATGATGTGGCACCTTTTAACTGAACCATGAAGAAACATTTGATATAAGTCATGTTTAATCCACAAAGAGTACACCAAAGAGCTATCATAGCTTTTTCTCCCAGTTGCTGTGATAAAACACCCTGATTATAGCAGGTCATAGAAGAAAACATCTATTTGGTTCACAATTCCAGGTTATAGTTCACTACTTTGGGAAAGTCAGGCAGCAGAAATCTTAGGCAGTGAGTCACCTTACCTCTACAGGCAAGACCTGAGAACAGAAAATTAATCCTCGCTTGCTAGTGCTTACCTTGCTTCTTCTATTCTTGTACAATCCAAGATTCCCTGCCCATAGTGTGCCAGGTCGTCTTACATCAATAAACATAATAAACCAAGCATTATTTTACAGATACGCTCACAGGCTCACTTAAATCAAGGCATTCCATTGTTGAGGCTTCTCACAAGGTAATTCTAGATTGTGTCAATTTGATAAGTAAACCTAATCATCATACAAATATTTTGGGTACCTTTGATTTTGTATTAAAAGTTCACTCTTCACAGATAAAAGACAGAAAATTCGAATCATCACTGGCATCTTGGAATGTCAGGGAATTATCCATAAGAGACCCAGTGAGCAATACAGAACTTATTAAGGACAATAGCAAAGACCTCAATTAGGCAATTACTACTGAGGGCTGTTCAGGTACTTTGAGCTTGTTTCTCAGCAATAAATCTCAACAGTAAGGGGCCTTGTTCATAATGATGACTACCTAGTGGTGGGTAGAAATTATTTTGCTTCGTGGTATGCTCTTTTCAAAAATTTACAAAAAGAATATAAATAATAGACATAATTTAAAAGCTAATTTAAAATATCTTTCAAAATCAATATGTCACATTTTTAACATCTTAATTTCATTGCTAAGAATTTATGATTATTAATAAATCTCAAAAAGATGGAAGAAAAAATCCCTACATCTTTCCTGAGTACTTCTCATATAAGCATGTGGCATTCTCACCTCTTACAGAAGATTAATAAGCTCTTGCTGTGTGATATTTGCAGTTAACAGGCCATACAAAGGACTAAGAGCCTTTCCTATAGCTTGACACCACCTGAAGTTAACATTGTTCTTTAACTGATAACCCACACATTATCACTATATGCCTATAAAATAATTTAAGCGTAACTTACCCTTTTTTACTTGACAATAGTATATTCTCTATTACCTGATATTTATTTAGCATTCTTTTGGCCTAAAATTAAAGGCATATCATCATATGTAATATTGCATTCTTTGCTTCTGAGAAAAAACAATGAAGTCATTGTGAAATACATTGTGAAATTTACTGACAGAATGCTTTGTGTGCATCTCAGCAGCTGTGGGCTGCTTGTTGTAGTTTTGTTCTCTGCTCCCAAGAGGAAAGGTATACAGTGGGATCATGGTGAGTGAGAAGATTCAACACACATCATTTGCAAGCATGGAGTGGGATGGAAGATGGAGCAATCCAAGAGTAAATGGCTTGAGTCACTGAGGATTAATCTGATTTCTTATTATTCTGAAATCTACTCTCACTACATTTTGAAAAATAGTTGACCTTAGTTACCAAGAAAGACCCAATTTATATAAACACTAGAAAATTCATACCCAATACATCCATGTAACACACACACATATATACATATATATATATGAATATATATATATATAAACACCAGCAAGAAAGACAACATCAAATTTTTACTTTATTAAAATTAAAAAATCTAAAATGCTTAAACAAATACTAAACTGTTAAGAAACTGATGAAAATATATCATACCTAATCAATAAAATGAAATACTATCAACCTTGAACAGGAATAAGATAGTTTTAAATGCACTTGTCAGAAAGATGACAATAAATAATAAGAGTTATAAATTTATGTGTGCAGTTTGATTCTACTCTATAACAATCTATTATTCTGAGAACAAACTCATTCTAATACCTTGACATAAATGATTTGAGAGATCCACACTTCATTAATTTAATTGCCTGACTCTAGACCACCATCTTTTAACTATTTTAGCTCCTTGATACCATGCTCAAGGACCAAGCCCTGAACACACAAATTTTCATCCTACAGTAAATATTTCTTTTTTTTGCCCATTGTTTAATGACATGTATATTTCTGAACATGTATGTTGAACAAAGCTAATGTTATGAATCTGTTCAGTGCCTGTTTTCAGTGAGTTGGTCAGTCGTCCAGTTTCATCACAATGTATGTGTCACAGAATATTCTTGATATGATCTATTACCAAACAAATGTCAAAGAAAGATCGACATATTAGTGTCTATTGGGAAATGCCTGTGAAATACAAAGGTGTATAATCTAATTTAACACTGAGTACTTTTGGATCTCAGTCCAAGACTAATCATTGAAAGGTAAACACAGAGGAAGGAGCACAAGATAAAAGGAGTCTCTGATGATGCTGAACATGGAAATAAGTATGTCTGTATTTCTGAGTCTGAGATATCTCACTCAAGATAATTGTTTTGTAGTTTTATCCATTTACTTGCAAATTTCATTATATCATCATTTTTAACAGCTGAGTAATATTTCATTGTGTAGATGTACTAGATTTTCCTTATTCATTCTTATGTAGAAGGACATCAATTTCTGGCTTTTATGAATAAAGCCACAATGGATATGGCTGAGCAAGTATCTCCGTGGTAGGTGAAGCATACTTTGCATATATATTGAAGAATGGCATAGCTGGATCTTGAGGTAGATGGACTCCTACCTTTCTGAAGAAACTCTACACTGATACATAGTGGCTGTACAACTCCACACTCTACCAGCAAGAGGGAAAAGTGTTCCTCTTACTCCACATCCTCACCAGCATGAGCTGTCACTTGTGTTATTGATCTTAGCAATTCTGGCAGATGTAAGTTGGAATCTGCGAGAAGCTATGATTTGCATTCACTGGTGGCTAAAGATGTTGAACATTTCCTTAATTGTTTCTTATCTATTTGAGTTTCCTCTAGTGAGAATTCTGTACCCCATTTTTAATTGAGTTATTTGTTCTCTTGATACATAGTTTTTTGAGTTCTTTATATATTTTAAATAGTAGTTGTATAGTTGGTAAAAAAAAAAATCTTTTCCCATTCCATAAGCTGCTGTTTTGTCCAAATTTCAGTGTACAGAAGCTTTTTAGTTTTCAGATTTATGAGGTCTCTTTTATTAATTTTGTAGTGCCTTCCTCCTCTCTTTTCTTTTTAAACAATCCCAAACATGGTAAGAAGAAACTATATAGTGGAGATGTAAAAAATAAACAATGCCTTTCACAATAGCCTCAAATAATATAAAGTATCTTGGGACAAACCAAGCAAGTGAAAGGTTTGTGTAATATAACTTTTATTCATTGAAAAAGGAAATTGAAGAAGAGATCAGACCACAGAAAGATTCCCCCATGCTTGTGAATTGGTACGATTAACAGGAAAAATGGCCATTCTACCAAAAGCAATCTATATAGTCAATGTAATACCCATCAAAATTCCAACACAATTCTTCACAGACCTTGAAAAATTAGTATTCAGCTTCACATGGATAAACAAAGACCAAGGATAGTTAAAACAATACTGAACAATAAAAGAACTGCAGGAGGTCTCACCATACTTGATTTCAAGCAGGAAGAATTTCAAACTTTTACCATGTCTTAAGGAAGTATTCCATTGTCAGAGAAGGAGTCTTTCCATTAAGTCACCCTTTGGTACAATGGCATAACTATACTGATATGGAACTTGGTACTCATGCAATGCTGATCTGTAGGTTGGGCAAAACTACAGATAGAAAGCAACACATTGGTGTCAATAGAGTGATGAATCTAGAAAAGTGGCAACTGAGATCATCAGCTCACGACATATCTAGCCATGCTTTGGGTAACTCCTTTTTGCACATCTGTCTTGTGAAACAACTGCTCTAATTATGATCTGGATGGCATATAACTCCTCATCTCACACCTAAGTTTTCACTTAAGCCCATTCCTCACACCCAGTTATCAAATACCCTCTTTGCCTAATATCATAGACAACATTCTGTTCATCAAGTAACTGTCTTCTCTTATACAAGTTGTCAAATGATGTATACAAACACACACACACACACACACACACACACACACACACACACACACACATACACACTCAGGGCACTGGGTTCTTTAATAATTCTAAAATACAGTCTAAGTTACCAGGTGACCTTGTTCCAAAAAACAGATCCCATCGAGGAGAACAAAACTGTGTGATGTGTTTCCATTCTTATCTTATCAACAAAGTCCCAGCCAATGAAAACAATTCTGGCATAAAGATGTCATTTGTTCAGAAGCTAATTTAATATGGACATAGAAAATGCTAGGAAAGAGAAAATCAAAGACTAGGGCCAAAGCAAGGGGAACAAATGATTGCTCCGTGAACTGGGTTGCAAATGCTTAAGGAGATGATTGTGGAATGGATATTGAGTGTGTTCTTGTTACAGCTAAAAATCAAGAGAAGGTTGCCTTTGCCTAGAAAGGTACCATGGAAAATATACATGAAAGCTAGCTCCTGCCCTCCTGTTACTATCGTTTTCCAGAAAATTTGTGTGCACATGGTTTTATATGCTGTCTTGCCTTGACTGGGTAATCACCAGGCAGTGCTCTGTCCACACTGACACACTGGGATCCAGAGCACATTTTCCCCTCAAGATCAGGCATGGTGGGGAGAAGGAATTTTTCATCAAACTCCTGGGCTGCCCATATTACAGAACAGCATCCTCCTGCCTTGAGGTGCTTGCCTTGGGGATATCCTTTTTAAATTATTTTATTTATTTACATTCCAGATGTTACCACCACTCTTGCTCCCCCGCCCCCCCCCCCCCCCACAGACACACAGTTCCTCATTCCATTCTCCCTCCTCTTTTCCTCTGAGACGGTCCCGCCCTCTCCCCACTCCCCAGGCATGCCCCTTCTCTGGGATCTCAAGTTTTCTTTTCTTTCTTTTATCCACTATCATGCTTTAGCTCCCTCCTTTGCCCTCCCAAGTGTCTCCCTGTTGTTGTTGTTGTTGTTGTTGTTGTTGTTGTTGTTGTTGTTAGGTTGGTTTGTTCTTTGGAGCTGGGACTGAAGCACATGATGATGATGGTTCATCTTCGTGTAAGAGCCAGAGTTCTCTAAATTTGATGGCTTTGTAGTAATACTTAAATTATTACACTGTCACTCTCTAGGAAGTAGAGAAATTGTTGTGTGTTTTTTCTCTTTTTAGAAAAAAAAAAAGATAGCTAAAAAACGTACTGTGCACCCATTCATTTTACAAATATAGCCAATACATCTGTGATTGTTAAATACCTGGGATTTGACTTCCAGGAGTTTCCCCCTGCACCCCAGACTAGTTTCATAGCTGCCTTGTGAGCCACTCAGCAAGCTTTTTTCTATGTTCTCAAAAGATAAAAATAAATCAAAAATCAAAAAAAGATAAATCACTTCTGCTACTACTAGTCTCCAAATAAATGAAAATTACATAATTTACAGCAGTGAATTCTAGACAGGAAACAGAGAATCTGAACATTTCTCCTGGCTCCATGCCCCGGTTCCACCTGAATCGTTATTACAGGTGCAAATGGTGCTAATCTCATGGATGTGATTCAACACATGAAACGTAGCTTCTGAAGGAAGAACAATTTAACCGTTGACCTGAAGTCCCGACTGCAAAGCACATGGTTCATTTTTGTTAAGCAGAAGGCAGTGTGTGAGGAAACTGCTGTATTTGGGGGGAAGGGGGTGGCTAATGACAAAACTGAGACCAATTGCACTGGCAAAGACACTAAGTATGCGTGGAGCTGGAGGGGAATTCTGCTTCTTGGAGGAGCCAGGTGAGGAATAAAATGTACTTGTTTCAGTCCGAGTTAGACATGCAGATGGGCATATTAGCAGAGGAATGCTCCCGTTTCTGTCACATTGCCATGTCCAGCTACTGCCACTGTGTATCTTGTAAGTAGATAAATCACACTACTTCAGCCTTTGGAAACAGTAAATGCAAATAATCTGAGGATTCAGGCCCACATAGAACAGCAAAGGGTCCAGAATGAGGCACTTTGTTTAAGAGACACGGATGAGGCCAGATGCTCAATGAGGAGAAAGGCAGACCTTTATGGGAGATGAACTTTCTGATTGACAAGGCTTTTAAACAACTGCTTGGCTGTGATTGACAATCAGCCTGGAGAACAGATGAGCAGGTAATTGCTGTTCTGTATTATCTTTGCATAAATACCACCACCCTAAATAGGCCTGCCAGCTTGGAGAGAGACGGCTGCAGCAGAGGGCTGCCAACCAGAACCTCTGCCAGGATGGGGAGAAATTCAGACCCTAAATTGCTGTGAAGTGCATGATGCCTGCAAATTCCTTAAATAACAGTGTGGGTGTATATTGTGTTTTGAGGCAGGAGGCCAGAGGTAGTCCAGACTCATACCTATTTGTTCACAATGAAGGGTGGGTAATTTAGAATCTAAATTTTAGTCCTCTGTAAAAATAGAATTAATACCAGCTTCCTAATATATAGCCTTCCTGATATGTACAAGCAAACTGTGTATTGGAAGGACATGCCGTTGAATATGTCCTTTCTTTTGAAACACATATGGCTACGCTCCAATATTTTGCAGCAGAGTCACACGTAGTAGTACAGGTTATACATGGTGGTGCAGGACTGTATTCCCAGCTATGTGGATGCTTAAGGGAGAAAGCTGATAGTCACAGGCAAGCATGGGCTACACAGTGAGCTCAAAGGCAGCTTTAGCAACTGAGGGAGTGTTAGACCGTGAAAATTCTACAAGGGATAGAAGAGTAAAGCTACGCCTCCAGACCTTAGGCTGCCGACACCACGAGCCTCACTCCGTTATCCTGTGCATTATCGCATAGACAATGCCCCCAGCTCTCAGCATTCGGGCTGGATTCCCCACAGTCAACTGACCACGGCCAGGTATGCCCGTGGGAACAGAAAGGTACCCTAACCCACTATAAAAGGGTCTGCTTGACCTCTCCTCTCTCTCTCTTAACCTCTCACTCTTAACTTCTTGTCTTTACTCTCACCTCTTGCTCCCTCTCTTTCCCTCCCTTCTCCCCTCTCTAAGTGGCTATGGTTAGTCTCTACTTCTTTACCTTTTCTCTCTCTCTTTTCTATAATAAACACCTTAAGACTAGGAACTGTCTCCTTTCATCTAGACTCACCTTGCTAGAGCAATGGATTAGGCCTTCCCTAAAGAGCAGCTTCTAATCTCCCACAGGAAAGTCTTCCGGCTCCAGCCATGAGACCAGACCAAGGACTATTGGCCCATGCCGAGTGGGAACCATGAGGCGCCCCCTTTTCTCTCCACCCCTTTCTCCCTTTGGTCTAGGGCTAACTGAGCTGCTCCGGGCTCCCTCTCCCCTGCCTCATTCTCAAGCTTTTCCGTGGTATCCAGTGATGTTCTGCAATGCCCAGGAGCTAGAACCTGTCATGCTTGGCCTCCTGAGGCCCAGGGATCTCTGGGACTGTTCCCTCTCCACACACACCCGATACCCGCTCCCTGCAGACTGGGATAGTGGCTTTCCACAGCCAGATGCCCACCCAGCGGAGTGGAGAGCTCTAGGGCAGCCTCCTGAGTCTGCCCGGCTAGAGTACCGTACCGGAGCTCTGGCGAAACGCCGGTCACCCTCCCAACCCTCTTTTAGCATTTTTCCGGCACCCAGCACAGCACCCAACAAAGTCCTGTCTTAAAATGTAATGTAAACAGTGGTGTATTTCAGATATATAAACATTTTCTAACCCGCACAGAACACTTAGTTCAATTCCCAGCACGAACATCAGAGAAGAGATAAAAACAAGGGGAACACAAACCTTGGGGCTTATTATTAAGTATTTTGTATTTACTTACATAACTGGTTAGACTGTAATTTTTGTAGCTAAATCATGGTAGTATCACATAAATTTAGTGTAGTACTGAAACGTCAAAAGATTTGCAAAGCAGGAAGTACTCATTATCTCTGCCAAACTCACTTTTGAAACAGATAAGTTCTAAATGCTATGAAAAACATTGCATGCCAATTTACTCTTCGGTGAATCCATGGAACACTCCACCTAGCCTAGATGCTGACTTCCAACCACGGCCAGAGGCTTATTTCCTAGATGAGTCTCGATCCTGTCAGGTTAACCACCACTATTTAACTATCATATCAACAGTCAGAGCACATGTAACATCTGGGTTGAAATCTTCTGAAACATTGTGATAATTGCAATAGCAGGAAAACTATAATCCAATGTTACAGAGGTGATTCTAGGTAATGTCATTGAGACACCTCTCCAGAGTACTGATCCTGCTTGCTAGAAAGACTCCTCTATGCCTTTTTGTGTGACCATCCATAAGGATTTAAGTTTGTTTTGTTTTGGGTCAAATTTTATTTTTTATTTCTTGTGTGGGTGTTTGGCTTGCATGTATGTTTGTATACCACAGGCAGTATGACATGCCTTGTAATTGAAATTGGAGTCATAGGCACTTGTAAGACAAAGTTTAGGTGGGGGAAGTCAAACCCTGGCCCATTGTGAAAGCGCTCTAGCCCAACCCATTGAATTTGTTTGGGGAGAAAATATTCTTTGCTGTCCTCATACTCAGTATTTTTATCTGTAGAAACTAAAACCAGAAAACATTTTTGGAAGATTAAAAGAGGAGGAAAGTACCCCAATGTAGCTCTGATCACTTGAAAAATGAACATTTAAAACAAGTTGTAAACAAAGAAAGACTCACTACTATATTCTTATTTCTGTTCCACACCTAAATGGCTACTATATTAGTAAGGGTTTTGCTGATGTGAACAGACACCATGACCCAGGCAAGTCTTATAAAAGGACAACATTTAATTGGGGCTGACTTACACGTTCAGAGGTTCAGTCTATTGTCATCAAGGTGGGAACATGGCAGCTTCCAGGCAAGCATGGTACAGGGAGCTACATCTTCTTCTGAAGGCTACTATCAGAATACTGGCTTCCAGACAGCTGAGATGAGGGTCTTAAAGGCCATATCCACAGTGACACACCTATTCCAACAGGGCCACACCTTTTACTAAAGCCACTCCCTGGGCTGAGCTTCTATAAACAATCACATTCCAATCCCTGGCCCCTATAAGCTTGTCCAAATATATGAGTCTATGGGGGCCAAACCTAAACATAGCATAATGCAAAATACATTTAGTCCAACTTCGAAAGTCTCCCATAGTCTATAGCAGTCTCAACAGTGTTAAAAGTCCAAAGTTCAAGGTCTCTTTTGAGATTCATCCAATCACTTAATTTTAATCCCCAAAGCAAGATAGGAAACCAGTTAGCAAATTCCAAACTCTGCATCTCTATGTCTGATGTCAAAGCAGTCTTCAGATCTCCAACTCCGTTTTTTCATCTGTTGACTGCAACAAACTCTTTTCACCTTGGATGCTTCCACTCCCTATTAGAAGCTTTTCTCAGCAGATATCCTACAGCTCTGATCCTGTACAGTACAGATCCTGGCATCTGAACATCTCGGGGTCTCCAAGGAAACTTCAGTGTTACAGCTTCTTGTTTTAATGTCCAAGATCCAGACATGATCTCCTGGGCTCTTCCAAAGGGCTAGAGTCACTTCAACTCTGCCCTCTGTAGCCCTCTAAGCTCAGATTGATACATTCCACTGCTGCTGCAGTTCTTAGTGATCATCCCATGGTACTGGCATCTCCAATTGGCTGGGGTCTTCAGCTTCAACTATGCTTCACCAGTATCCTCTCATAGGCTCTGTTCATGGTGCCAAGCCTCCACTCCTTTGCATGACCCCGTCAGTCCTGGGCCATCAATTGCAACTAAGGCTGCACCTTCATCAATGGCCTTCTAAGGCCTTTCACGGTGTCAAGTCTCAGCTGCTCTTCATGACCCTTTCATGCCTTCAAAACCAGCACCACCTGGGTGATTCTTACCCATGGTCAAGTCCAGCCACAGCATGAGGTACAACCTTAGCTGCCGGATGAGGTACAACTTTGGCTACCTCTGGAATACAGCTTCCTTGTTGTCTCAGAAAACACATCCCAGAAGATTTCACATTAGTGATGCTGGTCTCTTCTTAATCACTGCTAATTTCTTAGCTCCAGTATCAATTTTCAAAGTATTCCTACTATCCTTGACTCTTAAGGCAGAGCCAAATAGCCAAAACTATTGAATTCTGTGGCTAGCTGGGCTGGAACATTACATTGTCCTATTACATTATCACTTTCTGTTTCGAAACTCCTTCTCTGCCTAAACTTGGCTATCCAGGAACTTGCTCTGTAGAGTGGCCTTGAACTCAGAGATCTTCATGGCTCTATCTCCTGAATACTGGGATTAAAGGTGTGTACCACTACCCGCTGACTTAAAGCTCTTCTTCACCTAGAACCTGCTCTGTTCTAGGCTAGACTTGAACTCAGAGATTTGCTTGTCTTTGCCTCCTGGTATTAACGGCTTGCACAACCATATCTGGACCTAAATTTAGCCAGGTGGGATCTTGCCCCAAGGTCACAACTCCCTTAATTCAATTTAACAACTGTGAACATAGGATTCAGCTCTATTTCACTTCCTGGTGCCCCTTTATATTTTTCCTTTCTAAGCCTGCTACAGTTGTTCAAAATGCTCTTCATAAGACTTAACCAGAGAACACACTCTCTACTGGGCATTTTAGAGACTTCTTTTGTCAATGCAATTAATATAAATCTCTTTATCTTAGCCTCAGGTACACTCTTCAAACAAAGGCAAAAAGCAGATACATTCTTTACCAAAATATTACAAAAATAGTCTCTAGGCCACTTACTGATGTTCTTCTCCACCAAAACCTCTTAGACCAGGTCTGCACAGTTCAAATCACTCTCACAGCAAAAAAAAAATAAAGAAAAAAAGCCTTGCATGTTCCTACTATAATGGCTTATTAAGCCTCACTTAAAACATCCCATGGTTTTCCAAATCCAAAGTCCCCAAATGCACATTCTTCCAAACAAAATTATGATCAGGCCTATCACATCAATACCCTAGTCCTGTTACCAATTTCTGTCTTAGTTAGGGTTTTACTGCTGTGAACAGACACCATGACCAAGGCAACTCTTATAAGGACAATATTTAATTGAAGCTGGCTTATATGTTCAGAGGTTCAGTCCAGTATCATCAAAGTGGGAACATGGCAGCATCTAGGCAGGCATGGTGCAGGAGGAGCTGAGAGTTCTACATCATCTGAAGACTGCTAGCAGAATACTGCCTTCTAGGCAGCTGAGATGAGGGTCTTAGAGCCCACACTCACATTGACACACCTACTCCAACAGGGCCACACCTTCTAATAGTGCCTTTCACTGGGCTGAGCATAGACAAACCATCACAGCCACTGAGAGTTCCTTACCAAGAAGAAAGCGAAAATGGACTGAACTTTGCCTGGAGAAATCCTGTAGCTTTGTGCTCTAGACTTGGACCACCAAATCATTGGAACTGATATAATGAAGAGACCACTGATATAATGAAAAGGATCAGTGGGTGACAGTGCTTACTACACAGGCATGAGGACCTATGGTCAAACTTCCAGCACACAGTCAGGCTCTGGTACTCAGGAGAAGTCCTCTAACTCAATGTACTCAGGGAGAAGACACAGGACTATCACTGAGGCTTTCTGGCTCTAGCCTGGCTCTAAGATGGCTGAAAGATTCTGTGTGGAAGGAATAAAGCAGATGGTGATAGCAGTGAGAACCAAGCATCATCCTTGGGCTTCCACGTACACACAGGAACATGCATATAACACACAAACACACACACACTTTCTCACACACATGTTCTCTTTCATATACACATCCAGAGACAGACACTCACCCCCACCATACTCACCAGCACATACAGAGAGAGAGAGAGAAAGACAGAGACAGAGACAGAGACAGAGACAGAGAGAAAAACATTGCCAATTAAATTCTAGGAATTGTCATTTGGAACATCTTCCTGGATATTTAAAACCTATGCAACAGTTAGGGTCTACTCACAAATGCTGAATATTGTTTTGTCATCTTTTCTTGAACATGCTATGCATTGAATTTTTTTCAGCATTTGTTACAAGAACACAGTGGCTGCCACCTGCCTTCCTCAGCCAAGTATATCACATAGAAGTCTTCATTTCTTGTGGGACATGTAAGGGGAAAAAATCATCGACAGATCCTTGACTCGATGCCTAGGCATTCTAGATGCAAAAAACTCAATACAGAACTGTATGGTCAACCAGAAGGTAGAAATAGTAAAAACCTTTCCTTGGAAAATAAAAGCTAAGACCTGTTTTGTCCTGAGAATAAAGGGGTGGGGATTGAATGCATTGGATGTTATCAAGCTATGGTCAAAGACATTTATGTAGATTTAGGGTTGACCTTACATGGAAACAGTATAGCTATTGAATGAATTAGTGATGATCAAGGCCACAGACCTTGAATATGGGTGGATGAGAGAGTGTCACCATGAGTTGACCCTTGAGGTTCAAGCACAGTGTTTCTGACACAATCTATATGCATTATCAGAAAACTGCTTGTCACGTCACAATCAGCAGCCAATTACAGATAAGAGCATGGTTTTGGGTACTCTCCTCAGCATCCCTTGAAAGCAACAACACTGTGGTTTTTGTTTCTGTTTTTGTTTTTTTCCAAACTTGCTTTTAAATGAAAAATTATCAGTTGAACACACATTAGGATACAGGAATGAAAATAGACTCGGGATCATTAGAATTTGGTTGTTAAACTTCAAATGCTTACCATGAGCAATTCTCTCTCTCCCTCTCCCTCTCCCTCTCCCCTCCCCCTCCCCCCCCCCCTCTCTCTCTCTCTCTCTCTCTCTCTCCTCTCTTACTCTCTCTCTCTCCCCCCCACACACACACTCACAAACACACACACAAACACATTTACCTAAATACCATAGCTTTGCCTGAAACATTCTTTAATCTAAAAATAGCATCTTAAATGGAACAATTTATTCTGATAAATAAAAAACCGAACATTGTCAAATGCTTTTAAAAACCTTTAAGAGATTTTACACAGATATGCTTTCTTTGTAGACTATTATTATTCATCCATAAGCTTGGAGGTCAAGAAATGGTTTACTCTATAGAGGTAATTTCTGACATTAGGAGTTTTTGACACTGTTACTAACACATTCACTCAATTATTATTTTTGAACGCATAAACCATTTTTTTCAGAATTTTATAAAGGCTATGGGATAAAGTTCATTTATGAAAACCTGCAATCACCAAAAGTCACTATATATTTGAAACCTTTTCCTGCTTAGATGTTTGCCAAATCTGATAGTTGCTAGACTCTGGCACTCACAAGGCTAAAAGACTCCCCTTCATGATTATATGCTGATGTATCTGCTTAGAGCTCAGTAAGTTATCTTTTCCCAGAAAAGGGAAGGAGCATGTACCAGTTCCCAGGCAAATCCAGCTTCCTCTTCGCATTCTTCTTTCGAAGTGCATTGGTGTAGCAGAGAGCTCTCTTGTTTGTTTTCTTCATGCATTTTGTGCTTTACATTGTTGAAGACTTTTTTTTTGTCTTTCTGTTCTTGACCTCTTAAAGCTAACAATTCAGAGAAAGAAGGCAACCAAAAGAAAAACAATGTAATTGAAGCTGTGGCTCCTGGAGCTTTGAAAATGAGTCTAAAATAAAGAGAACTTTATTTAAAATATCTAAATAATTTAAGTCAAGATTATTTTCCCAATACATTTGAGGGATATGTGAGGGAAATTGGGACGCTTGAAGACCTGAACC